>DWEM01000511.1:0-18430 GCA_018245935.1 Agara belti belti
CAAACATTTGTATGATTTTGATTATAACGCACGCCGCTCCGCGCTAAGCTGCCGCTCACAGCGGCAAGGTCGTGAACGGGCCGTTACACTTATCTATCCAGCTTAGCTATCCAGGTTCTCGGTGTCAAGCATGGCATTCATTTTATTTAACGGCTGACTACGAGAGTTTGCTGGATTAATATGGAGCGACTTCATGATGCTCCACCACCAGTGCGCGTTGATGCACAAAACTCACTTGTTGTACTATACATCAATTAAGGAATTACGCCAAAGGATGAAGTAAAAATAATTGTGAGATACTTTATTTCTTCAGAGTACATATCACATTGAAATTAAAAAGTAAACTATATATAGTTTTACAAAGATTTTTCTATGTAGTTACAGTTTAGACGACACCAAACTACTTAGATTGTATATATACCACACACTACGTAACATAGACTATCCATGTGATTAATTAAGTACATATAATATTTGTTTCAGAAATACTATGTATATTTTTTACATTGTCAATACATCGGTTCATCGTTATTGCGGATGCTAATCACTTTAAATAGAAGGAGATACGATGTATTCTTACATTACGAATATTATAAGTAGACCAAGGTGTACATATACTCACAAAACTATACGAAATAACTTTCAGTCATAAATAATGGTTGATGGACATGGTCATTGTATCTTCAAATCCATTGACATTCTTCAGGAGATCACTGGTGAATCGTAGACAAAAGAGAAAACATCGTCCTCTTTTTATTTTGACATAAAAAAATAATTTTAGTATAAAGCTTACTTACTAGATACCCTAGACAAAGAAAGGAATCCAAGTTACGAATATTTTTACAAACATTTTTGATGTAATATAATATATATCTAAAACTAGAGAGATTAGGTACATTTTTATAAGCTGTTTTCCCAAGGTGGTTGATTTTAATTTGTAAGTATGTAAATTGAGATCTGTCCAACATAGCCTTTTATTATAATGAGCCAATTGTAACAATTTTCTACCGCTAACATCACAGAATATCTTATAAAATAAAACATAAACTATAAATTCGAACTATAGAACTCATTTAATATAATACTGATATATAAAATAACTCGTTTTCTGAGTTTTGGATTAAATCATAGTGGATTTCTTTATAAATGCATGATGTTTTTACTTTCAACGTCAAACTTGTTGTAATATATTGTTATCACTATCACTATTGACTGCAAAAACGATTAGGTTATTATGTAGTTTCACTATTGATTTGAAAATTTTCATGTACCTATAGTGAATTAGGACAATATTCAGCGTGCATGTGGAACTAAATGGTTGCAATTAAAAGCGAAACTAGCATTGAAAAATTATTTTTGTAATAGCTAGTTTGAGTAGTCAAGTGTGTAAGAATAACAAGATTATATTCTTGATCTTCTATTCATCAATCTCTCTTTACCTTACTACGAACGCCCAGAAATTTATATTCCACGAAAACGCTAATTTGTCTAAGCATTTAAACTCTATGTTCTATATATTCATGTTCAGCTAGTTTATATGAATGTCGGCACCATGTTATAACTAGCACCATGATCATGTTAGGTAATGACAAGTGTCGACATTTACAATTTCGTGCAGTTTGTTAAAAATATGTAGTAGCTACATAATTAATAGACATATTGGCATGTTGTGTAATTTCCTATATCTTAAAAAAACTGATCGCAATTACAAAACAATATTTAAATAGAATATTTTTTTTACAAAATTCTGTTGCCATCTTAGATTACTATGATAACTTTATATGAATTATTTCAAGGTGATAATATTTATAAACTTGAGCGAACATAAATCCAAAATTTTGCTGTATTTCAGTGAGCGTTAAGAATTTTGAGTTTACGTTAAACGTGTTTCTGATGTATCTATGACGCTGTGGCTATATAAATGTATAGAGAATACAGCGTGGCATAGTAAGCACATTAGGGTACGGCGCTGGGCTGGTCAAATCAACCATATTATCATTATTGACGTAATGTACATTGCACCGTATAAACGCACTTTTTATTCGATGTAATACATTATCTTGAGAAAGGTAAAATAGCAAGTCCAGTACACATTCGGGTTACAATAACATAGCACGTGCTTTTGACAATAAGAAGTCACAATAATAAACGCTCCAAAAATAACATATCTTCAGTGATTTTCGTATAGTATCGGTTACCATTGGTTCATGTACATACATTTATGTAGTTAAAGTGATTCTTTGAACCAAACAATTAGATTTAAAAAAGCTTAACTAGTATTAACATTAAGGTGCAATACATACAATATGCTTTGTTGCACGTTTGAATATACAAAAACAATTCATATCATGCTTAAACTATAAATACAATAATATGTAGCGATCTCTAAAATGTTCAATTATACACACACAAAGAAATCCGTTAAGTCAATTTCTCTACAGTTTAAATTGCAGTGTATAAGCGTTTTTAGACTCCGAGTTTCAATTTTATAGTTTAAAGATCTAAAATTAATGCAAACATTACGGTAGTTTAATCTAAGATTACTTACTATTTTTTTTATACAAAATAGTACTTTCACCACAATGTCTTGATTGAAAAAATACATTGATTTTGTTAAAAACCACTGACAACGCATAATTGAACAAAAGCACTGTTACATTTGTCAGTGGACAAATATAATCATTGCGATCCAATAACATATGGCAAAAATTTCATATGTATGAGTATAGAATATAATATATAGAATACAAAAAATATACCCTAATAAGTAGGACCTATTCTAGTATCGGCGCTCACAATACACGAACGCACTTTTTTAAACAGTCTCTATAGTAGGTCAACATTTACACAATGAAACCTGAAAGTGAGATCAAAAAGCAGTTATTTACTTTAGCGTCTTGGTTATGTGTAGTAGTTTTATACCCAAGGTAACTAAATATTTATTTGTTAGAAGTTACTAAAATTGACTATACATATGTATGGGTTGTCATATTCCTACAGCCTAATAATTATTCTGTTTATTATATTTACTTTGACATCAACGTTTATTGAAGAAAAATGTATTGTTTTAAACATATTACATGGATGTTTAAGATCTATGACATATTTTTAAAAGAACTAGTACATTGTTGTACAATTACAATTTATTATATTCTATTATTTCTTTACCTCGCGGGATATGACTATCGTTCTTCCTACATGATACGAAAATATGCATCCCCACATCATCATTGATACTTTTGCGTCCTCTACTTCATCTGCGCCGTTTCGTTGGCCATCTTATAATAGTTCTGTCGTAAACTGTAAGTATTCTTCACAAGTAAATTTGCCTAAAATACAAGTACGAATGGAGTTTAGCGTGTTGATAGTCTTGCCTTCTGGTTTACAAAAACAAAATATAATTAACGATGTTGGTTAGGATTAGAATCGAATAGAATCACCGGTCACGACGCGGTCCGACTGCCGCGCTGAGGGTTCACGAAACTTTATGACCATTTACTGTTAAATTAAGAAAGAAACCAGTGACACAGAACGATTCCTATAATAAGTGCAATTTAACGTATGATGATTTAATTGAAGTAAGTCGAATTCTGGCGGTACTTATGTGAGCCGACCCGGTGCAACGTCTGGGGGCGCGAGGGGCGCGAGGGGCGCGAGAGGCGCGCGGGGCGCGAAGAGCCGCAGGAGCTCGGCCACGAGGCATCAGAAGAGCGAGCGCGAGGGCGGCACGGCCACCACCACGGCGCCGGCGCGGCCCGTGGACAGCGGCGCCAGCTGCCGCCAGCTGTTGGCCTCCGCGTCGTAGCCCTCCACCGCGCACAGGTAGCGCACGCCGTCGTACCCGCCTGCGTGTTGCGCGCGTTTCATTAATTTCGTAATACTGGTCCGTCACAAAAGCTTCGGAACGAACGACGTTTGCATCGAGAGTGGAATTACCGGCATTTCCATTTTGTACTTAAACCCATATCTTAAATTGACATAAAGCAGCAAGTGAAATATGTGTTTTGGTAATGAACAGTTTCCTAATGGAATGTGATACGGTGAGAGCGTGCGTACCGACAGCGACGATGCGGTCGCCGAGCAGCGCCGAGCCGATGGCGTCGCGGCCGTACGACAGGCGCGCCAGCAGCGTCCACGTGTCCGCCACGGGGTCGTAGCGCTCCACGCAGGCCAGCCGCCCGCCCACCGTGTTCGCGGGCGCCTCGTGTCCGCCCATTGCGTACAGGCACCCGTTAGCCGCGCACACCTGTAGCGACCGGTCGATTTCAAATATTTCATTAAAGTTTTCACGATACGATGCCGTACTAAAATTTTAACGCTAAAGTAATAATATTACTGTACAATAAATATGTAATTTACATCGAACCCGCCACGTGTGAGGCGGGCATTGCGGTTTCAATATTTCGCGAGATATTTATAGATGCACGTTATTCATCGGGATATAAGAGAGAGCCACGCACACTGACGCCGCCTCGCCGGCGCGTCATGGGCGCGCAGTTGGCCCAGTGGTTGGTGGCGGGGTCGTAGCACTCGACGGAGCGCAGGCACGCGCCGCCGTCGCGGCCGCCCACGGCGTACAGCCGGCCGCGCAGCGCCGCCACGCCGCACGTGCTGCGCGCGCCCGACATCGGCGCCACCATCGTCCACGTGCGCGAGCACGCGTCCCACCTGCGCACCGCCGCCGCACATAACTACTACGTCGTCAAATCACTATCTACTGGATTTCCGTACAGATTACGGAACACTATTAGTATTCCGAAGAGCGATCCATCGTACCGTAACATACGAGCTGTATTAATATTATACGCACTTATACCAATGTTTTGCATATGTTTTCACAAAATTATTAAAATTGGCACTCTATGTACGTTACATAGAATTCATGTTTGTAATAAATTTTGATATTAAATTAAAAGTATCGAATAATAATAATAATAATAATATGTCAGGAGTCTCCGAAACCGGCGTGTATGCATGAAGAGAGTGATGAATGTAGACGAAGCACGTCAGGTTTGCAAGGACAGAGATATTTGGCACTCGGTGCTTTCTGCCTACCCCGTTTAGGGATCTGGCGTGACGGTACGTATGTATGTAAGTATCGAATGTGCGATGTCTATTGTGAATTCAAGACAATACATTTTTCTTACCGTTCTACAGAATTCAAGTAGATCCATCCATCGTGTCCTCCAACGGCGTATATGGGGGAGTTGGGGCTGTCGCCCAGGACGGCCACGCCCAGTCCATGCCGGTGCGTATTCATCGGCGCTATCGTGCTCCAGCTCAGCGATGTTAAATCGAAACATTCCACCTGGTAAAGTAATCATGTCGATCTATTATCTCTTTCAATTTCCAATTCACAATCGTGACATGACATGACATGACAGTTGAAGCGTTTAGCGATTAAAACGAATGTATTGTATTGTGATACAGAATTTCGTTAAAACGATTTGATTCGTTTTAACGCGATGACTAAACAAACAATAGGCGAAACAGTACTAATTAATATTAGCTATTTTAGATGTACACAGTTTGGAGAGGTTAAATACCGTGTTAAGAGTTTTGAGCCCATCTCTGCCTCCAACTACGATCAGTTTATTTTGCATCACCGCCACACCAAACTGTAATCTCCGTGCGCCCATCCTCATAAACGGCGTCCAAGCGTTTGTACGGGGATCATACATTTCCATATTACTGGCGCCCTGCAAATTTTAAATTACATTATGTTGATTATATGGTAACCACTTCAATAACCATGGTCAAATAGAATGAGTAAATAAAAAAAATTCAATCTATGTTCGGCAGTTCTAAATGTGCACTTTAACAAAATAGCATTTTGGCAGAGAATCATCAAATGTTGAGGATTCAAAGTAACAAAAATGATCACGTTAATACACATATCATTTAAGACAGTAATATATCATGTAACAGAGTTTAAATACCATAGACAAATCGTATATTATGTCAGCTTGTTATGCCCCAGACATGTAGTGCTCCAAGAGAAAAATACTATTGTACTGTATATATGTATGTAACATTAGATAAATTATTTATGCTGGGTACCTTGTAACCATCCATCCCACCAATCGCTAAAAGTCTGCCAATTGTTGAAGTTCTAGGCCTCGTCCTATGTGAAAATAATAGAGAACGCCTATCTGGAAGTAAATGCCACTTCATGGCCTCCATAATCAATGGTTGACATTCCGCTATATTACCACATGCTTGTTCGACCTTGTCAAATAAATACTGTAAATATAAGAAACATATTAAGAATATACAATTTTATATCATATTAAATAAAACTATGATGTATCGCTGAAATTACCTCGGATGACAACAAAGGTAATTTGATCAACTTCAATAAGGTCGGCAGATGTTTCTCCCTATTGGTTGTGTCATGTTGCACCCATGTCATCAGGGCTTCAAATACAGCTTCTTCAGTGACCACATTGAGGTCGTCAGATTTCAGCAAGTTAGACAATTGATCGGTTTGGAGGCATAAAAACTCCTGATGTTTTACAACCTGAAATAATTAAATAGGTAGTGTTTGGTTTTCTGTTTCGATATAAATTTTTACTTTTTGGGGAAATGTCCTTTAAACTCACTCAAATACAAGACACGGTCCATAAACTTACTATTTCTGCAAACTTTTGAAAGCTCCTTCTGAACTTTATAGTTGATATTTCAAATGACATTACTTTTTATTCAAAATTGCTTTTTTGTCTAGGTAAAATACAAGTGAATACACTAATCGTTAATATTATAAGATTGTAGATAAAATGTCATAGGCCTACCTTCTATATTGTATAATTATGATTGGTAAAAAATTTTAGATTCATAGTTGCACACAATTGATACACTCTCTTATATACTTTTATTAGGTACATTAACAAATGTTTTCTAGAAAACATGTAGTCAAATTACCTGCATAAAATGTTGATATGTATACTCCAAAGCACTTTTGTGCAACATCATACAGGATTGTTGTTCAGCGAACAAAGCTATACCCAAACTGTTACATGGGTCCAGTTGCTTGTTAAGAAAAGCGCAACAAGCATTCACAACTGAATTTAACTGAAGTAAACTAGCTGTGGATAGTAACATCTCCACTGTATCTTCTCTTAATTCTGAAAATAATGATTTATGCCACAAATTTTTAAAAGTTAACAATACTAAGCAATGTCACATGGTATATTGAACACTAGCTAATATTGTATTTGTAGAAATGTAATTTTCATTTATATATTATATTGAATTTATTATTATTAGAAATGTTGCTACCAAGAAACTATAAATATACCAATAGCAGAGCAACAAGTTCATTATTGTATTTTTTGTACAGTTTTATATGATTAGTAGTATCATTTTTCAGGCTATTGAGGGAATTATGTAGTATTTAAATAATGTAGCAAATCTTAAAGCTTGATTACAAAATAATAAACAAATAAAGAAAATTAGCTATTGATGTATTTTTCAGTTGTTTTCTTAAAGTATAAAAGAGTATTACACAAATAAATAGTTTTACTATTTCCATCTAGTACATAAAATGCAATTAATATTTTGTTATATTCAAAAAGCCTATTATATACAACAAGCCGTTAAACAACGAGGACAAAGTAAATCTCCATTCAAGTTATAATTAGACAGCTATAAATGACATTCAAGGCAGAAGTTTGCAAAAGACAATAATATACCTATAGTGCCTGTGTAGCAGTAATGAACAAGCGACTGGAGTGATTGTGAGTCAATTCTCTCCAGAGTTATTTCGGTCAACTGAGCTTCTCTCAAGGACCCTGTAAACATTGCTGCAAAATATTCACTGCAGGATGCTAATACTGCCTTGTGTGATGGAATCCTGTTGAGAGAAACAAAACAAGCTATATTAAAAGAGAATATGTCACATAATTTAAAAAAGGATAAATATTTACCACTAATATGTAAATACAAAAGTATGTAATATATGTATTACGTACAAAAATATATGACATCAGAATTATGAAAAATATTTGTCAGTCCACTTAATGTTCACTAAATATTCTATTTGTAAGACATCAATGAACTATAGGAATGAAATTTGCATTGTCATAAAGATATGGAAGAAAAATTACATTATCATAAAGATATATGGACGACATAAATGCCCAAGAGTTCTAAGTATCCCAAACTTAAATTTTTGATTTTAAAAAATTAAATCATATAGTAATAAAGTAAGAATTGTGGTTTTGCCGGCAATGGGTACCATCTTTAAAAACACCATCGTGAGATGACAGTCATTGTATTTACATTTGTAGCATCCCTACATGAATATTATTAAACATTTCTCAAGAAGAATCTTTGTCATTACTTATGTTGTCGAATTTTAAAAGAATTACGTGAATGTCACACTAAGAGTAAATATTTTAACAGATATAGTTTTTGTCTAAAAATCAATAGCCCAAATTTTTTTTTTTGGGTGGGCGGGGTTTGTCCCCATGGCTCAGGGCACGTCAACCTACTCAGATTGTTTGTACCCAGCCCAAATTGGAATTTCCTATATTTCAAATTCTATGAAATATACACAAAGACTATTGTTCTATAAACAATTAAGACTAGCCATGCAACTATCAAAATTTTGAGAACCTAGATACTGATAGTATGCATTAGACATTAGCAATAGTGCTACTTTAAACAAAGAACAGATATAACAAATATTGTAGTGCAATTATGTACTTAACAAACCAAAACAATTTTGTTAAAACATACTCAAAGAAATAATTTTATTCTGTTTACTTATGCTATATGTACAGCTAAATACATTTAGAAGTTAAGTTTTTTACTAGTTTTACTTAGTCTCAACACATAGAACAATTTTAATGGTTAACTTGTGAATAGAAATGTTGATGTATGAAAATATAATTGATATAAAAAAAATATTTATTGTTATACAAAGAACAAAAGATTCTAGTTTTCTGGTATGCTTACCTGGTCCCTCCTGCGATGAGAACTACATCGCATAGCTTTTGTGCTTGGTAATATCCATAAATATTTTTTAGAGTTATTTCGGAATGCATTTTATCACAAAAAAATTCGTCTTGACTCGATGCACTAGAAAGACTTAGCTGACTTAGTTCCCTCGGCAAACCTTCGTCAATCGAATCGGTAGAAACATTGTCTTTAGGAATTTCCGTTTTCTGAGAATCACAACCCGACATTTTCGCTTCGAATATGTACTTAAAACTTATTTTTTTACTCAATCAGTATTTTATATGAAGCCAATCGATACAAACTCAATTTTGAGCAGCAACAAACTCAACCATAATATACATAAATCGAATGGCAACTGAAAACAAAGACAATAGCCATAAATAATCAAATGACATTTTCTATTTTTCTTCATACAAGTTTGAGGCCTTGGATTCCTCCTTTTTACAGTCTACAATTGTTCAATAATGTTATACAGGGCCTCTAAATGCAACATATGCTAATGAACAGGTACTGATGTAGTGGTTTTAAATTTCAATATAAACTTATAATATGTACACTCTTTCAACTAAAATAAGAAGATGTAAATAATTATTACAAGACAGACTGAGTTTGATGAGAGGAAAAGTAGTGCAAAATAAACTGTGTTTTGAGTTTTGCAGAGCCGTTTTATTCCAATTTATTGAGTGTTTTCGTTTTACTGAGTAATAATAGAATTATATGCAAAAATCACATTGTTCTATGTTACTTTAACGGTGGCGTCTCATCTCACAACATGCATATCAAGTCAGGTCAGGGGCAAATCTTATATTCTTCTAACAATACATATTCCTTGCTTTTTTAAAACCATAATCATAATATACAAAATTTAAACCTTTTGCAGATTTATAGGTATAGTTTAGCTCCCACGAGGAAGAAATTTTGGTGCCGTGAAGATAATCGTATATTTAAACCGCGGTGATAACTAATCACTGTACTATAATAATTTTCATAAAATTCGATTCTTCAGTTTTTGCGTGATTCGTAGTTCATGACATGTTAAATATAGTAAATCAAACAAATGGAGAATCATTCGAAAACTACCAATGGGTTGCCTTTTTGCTTTTGCAGCTAGGCAGCACATTGTCCTGATCTAAATCAGTAAAAAATTGTGCTGGTTTAACGTCAATGAGAAGAACGAAAAAGGAAATAACGGTTAACTAGTGTTTTTTTTTCTTGTCCAATAAATTGAAAATAAAAGTATCACTTTGCTATTTTCTAGTGTAAGAGATAGAGTTATTTCGTGGTGATAAAAGTGGTTGCGAGCACCCATGAAATTCATAACCATTATGTTCATCTGGGCCTTAAATTGGAATGTTTCATTTGCTACATATCTCTGAAACCAGATACAGTATAAATGCATTACATTCCGTTAAATTTCTATTCTTTAATGAAAGTTATGTTTTTGTTGTTATAATTTTAAAGTGATCATTGTTAGTCCTAATAGATTAATTTTATGTAATTAAATGAAGTGTACGATAATTCATGTCATTTGCATTTATGATGGTATTTTGACTGGTACGTCGTAGTTGTACCTCGTATAGTGTAGTTAGTGTAATGTAAACGCAGCTGTTACCTTTCCATGTCCTTAAATGTACATGCAAATTTTAAAATTGTCAGTGTATAAATAAAAATCAACTCAAGTCAAGTCAAGGAAATATAAAAAATAAAACACTTCTGTCATCTGGCTGAGGCATTTATTAACATTTATTTTTATTTTTCGATTTTTTTATCTTAATACAACATATATAGTAATTAACAATACATAATAAATAGTCCAAAAGTATATTACGCCTACAAAATAGCGTAGTCGTTATAAGATTATCGCCACGTGAGTTGCTTACACACATTCTGCAAAATGTTAAGGCAACTCAGCTATGACACGGTTGAAAAGTTAGGAATACTCTCGGAGAGAATTTAGTTATCAAGAGGTGTTCGGAATGTATAGGCAGCTAGAAATCGAGTGAGTATGACCATTAGGTACCTATTCTCCCAGAGTTATTCATGTTTTCACATAAGCTATGCAGACAACGACTCGAGCGCGTAGCCTGAGTGACATTCGCCAGTAGAATAATAATGTGACGTGCCTCTAAATATTCAATAATGTACAATTGTTACAAAGAGTCAACGCTGTTTGTGCAGTACTGCATATTTACTTATTGTTTGTCATTTGGCAAACATAACAGTATGAGAAAATATGTAAATCTCTATCTAGTGGTAGTAATTACTCAAACGTATATATGTATCTACAAAAATAGTTGCATTTTTAAATCAGGTATACCTTCGAGAAAACAGCTGGTTAAATGATACGGTTCCTTTATCCTCATTGGAAAAAAAAACTTAATTCACAGAATTGCATGTAATATTCTACTGAGAAATTAGTAGTCGATTTAGGTACTTCTATATGATAGAAGAAATAAAAGTAAAAATCTAGGATAAGGACTAGAAGTGTGACATCTAAAAATATTGTGCTTCAACAATACAGTTATTTTGTTGAAGAACTTCTTCCAATTGAGCGTAGAGGTTATTATAAGGTACTTAGGTTTTTATAACTTAGGTATACATAATATGTGTCTTTAGTGAATCAATTGGAAACCCGTTTAATATAGCTTGAACTAAATTTGTGAAGATTACCGAGCATTCACATTACTGTCATAGAGGTAGGTATACTTTTGAACATAAGTTTCTTTTTGAAGGCTCCATTTACCGTACTCATATGTTCGAAGAAAACGAATTGTGCATGATATTTGTGCATGTATAATTTGAGTTCAATTGAGATCAACTAAGACCATTGTGCAATGTACTTTTTGTAGAGACTCTAGGTGTACAGCACCCAGGGGGTAACGCGAATAGTACTGTCCTCTGTTATGTTAGATCTTCATCAAGATAAGTGATTAACTTCTTATATCAAGCACGACTCAAGCGTTGATTAGATTTTTAGGTATGTACACAAAATTGACAAAGTTTCTTTACTTTTCCAAATAATAAACATACATGTGGATAAAGTTATGTAGAAGGTTAAAATTATCGAATTTTGTACAACAAATGATAATATTCTTAAATTGCATACGAAGATCGATTAAATAATACACAGTAAGGTAGGTACATAGATGACACGTAGCCGCCCGCAAGCTTAAACAGTTTACACGATTAGCCCGTATTTCATACGGACCCCCAATGATTTCAACGTATTATATGTATATAAATTAATAATCACATCGATAGGTACATAGTCTATTCCTGAGATCGTGTTTTGCATCTTAACCTATATAATTTAAAATATCACAATAAATTGCTGTGCACGTACGAAACAGGCAAATTTTGAGTGCAATTACATTAATATATTTATTAGCATTAAGTTATGATCTAATAAACCATAATGACATATGTTATAAATTATACGCTTTTAATTTCAATAAGTGCAATGATGCTAATAACCGAAAGATTCCAAATGTTCAAATCTATTGAATTTGAGAAAACTGAAGTAGAGTAACAATAAAATAAAATGTAGGTACTTATTGATACAGGTAAAACAATTTGTAGGATATATGTATTTTATAAAGATACTAATATTCAGTATGAATAATTGACAGATAAGTACCTCAAGAGAATTCACTGGCACATGTTAGTACCTACCTATAATATTTGCACAGATCAACAACTCGAAATAGAGCAATAAAGTCTTCCATATAAGTTTCTATTACATTATTTAACTTCCATCGACATGTCACTATGTATTTCACGAAAGTTAATAAAAAGTCGATACTATTAACAGTATTTGACCTGTGTTATTCACTGAATACAACGTAATAATGATAAATCTTATGTGAAACGTATCATCAGAGCAAACTCGATAAATTAATTTTCCATAGCCCTGTTATTTTATAATACGAGTGGGAGTAGGTGTTAGATTGTAATAACAAAAAATACCGGAGAGTCTGATGGCTCAAGAACCAACGTTCTATCAGACCACAACGGTATTTTATAAAACAAAATACACTTATCGAATATTGTTTAAATAACCTTACCTATACAGTAATTACTGCGTGGGACTTTCAATAAATTTTTAATAATAAATATTAAGAAATATAATAAAAAAACCTAAGGTACTCTGATGGCCTCCTCAGTTTCACAAAGACTTATCATAATTTTGCACTTATGTCCACGTCCAACGAACTACATAATGTTTATAATTGGAAGGTTTAACACTAATATTACAAATTCAAACATTTAAAGAGTAAGTGATATATATTTTGTATTCTAATACGACACACTTTCTACACTTGCTACTACATCAAAAACATAGTGCTACTAAATTATATTTGCTAGTGATTTTTGGTGCAATACTACGTGTTTAATACTCATAAATCTACTTTTATCTAATCAAATACATAGTAATATTTTAAGTAGGTACTTTAAAATGCAGCGCAATCATAAATATAATATATCTACTATCATAAATATGTTTCTACAACAAATAAGCAAGACGAGTAAAATATTCATATTTATAAATTGTTATGCATTTAAAACTACGGTGTACATAGTAATAATAATTTTGTTATATTTCTATCTTACTAACTAAAACACTAATCGTGGACGTGAACAACAGTGTAGCTAGCAAAAACTGTAAAAATCCAATTTGATATACATTGCTTCTTTAAGAACAGAAAAGTTGTTGGGATTTCTGAAGTGTTTTCGTTTTTTATTACATGTATTGTACCCGCGTGACTTATTATACCATTGAATTCTCTTCATATTGGGAGTTCGTACATATGTAAATGTTAGAGAGTATTTGTAGACAAATTCTAAAATAAGTTTTTGTAACTCTATAATCATCACACGACACAGCGACAACAACAAGGTGACTAGCCAGTATTATCTAAAAAGGAATTATCTTAAAACAATAATATGGCAGATAAACTATAGGAACTAATTAACGTCTAGACTCGATAACTGTTCAGACTTCTTTGGCTATCGATAACAATGTGCACTTTCAGTCGAAACTAGCTTTTGATTGCGTAAACTACACATTTTGTCAACAACTTATGGTTAGTAGTATAAAAACAATCGAGAAACCATTGTTTTATTTATAATTTAGTGAACATTATCGTTAAATTTTATAGCTGCCTTGAAGATTGCTCTTTAAGTACCAATTTCACATAACACTTAAGCTTCTTGGATGAAAACGTTGTAAGGTATATATGTACGTTTTATAAGCTGTAACGAATCGCATATATAATGAGTGCATATCAACATGTTTTTAATGCGGGAAATAGGCTTCGTTCGCCGAATAGGCCGAATAATCAAAGTAATATAAATAATTAATTATACCTATATACACATTCTTACAGATCTCTTATTTACTTTACAACCCTCATTATAATAAGGAATGCAACAAGTTAATATAGAGTAAATACATAGAGAGAATAAATATTTAAACAAACGATAATAACGATTGTGTTTCATCAAATGAAGAACTATTACACTAAAATATCAATTTATGTATATTATGTACTTCTACCGCCTAACAATGTCGACTACCAGTCTCACATTTTAGTATTTAGTGCTAGAAGGTACGAAATACTCAGGAAACAAATTAGCCGCGGATAGATTAATTATAAGGACGAAACCAGATCTCATTACTAGTACCGTCTCCTGGTCGACCTGGTCGGTGGTGTTCGTAGGTGCATTGAGGCCATGTGGGTGGGTGTCGGCTGAATACGCTGTCGGAAACCTTACGCTACACTTTAAGTGGTCATGCTTTTGGCATCGACTGCACCACTACTTGATATGTTTTAATAGGTTTGTCGGTCAATTAGTTAACTTGACTGGTTGCGCCCAAATATTTGAAGAGAAAATTCGCAGCTTTCACGCAATACTTAACAGCACGTGGCCGATCGTCAGTCTATATGAAGTTCGTAGCACTATTGGAATGTTGTATTTTCTATGGGTATCGGAGTCCGAGTGGGATGCCTTAGCGCCCGCGCGCCCATCGAAGCAACGCGTCAGCCAGTACATCAAGGTGGGCCTTAGTCTGAAAAAAATGTCACGTTCAAACAGTTGACAACGGAATAACAAAATTATCTACTAACTGTTATTCTTATAATTATCCTTAAAACAATAATAGTTAATCTCATAATGCGTTAAAGTGTTTAAAGTGAACGTAGCAACAAAGAGAAAATTTCAAATTAAATCGAAAGACATACCGTTTTATAGAACATGCAAGCCTGTCTGTCTTCGTCTTCACCGTTGGGGCAGTTGATAAACCCGTCGCAAAGCACGTGGTCATCGATGCAGCGGTAGCGGCCCTGGCGGTCCGGCGTCGGGCACGCGAACCGCTCCATGCCATCGGCAGCCGGTGGACATTCTGGAACGGGTTAAACCATACTCGTTGTCACAAAAAATATATATTATTACACTCTTTGCAATACAAGTGTTTACCTATATCTCAGGCACCACAACATTCGTAAAGACAATACATTAAAAACAATCAGTAAACTTTTATTAAAGATGTCACAATAAACGCTATAAAACACTACATAGAATCAAATCGTAATTCGTGACTTCGTGTGTAAAGGTAATGTAAAATATTTATTGAAATACTGCAGTTACGTAAGCGAGGCTTAAACTGGGGTACTCTTGTCTTGATCGTAGTTTAAAGCCACGTTAAAGACAAGTGTTTTTATAAAGCTATATACAAAGCGTACGTACGTGACGCAAAACTGTTTGTTTACTTTATCGGTACATTGGTAAACATAAACGATGGCTACTGCAGCGTAGACACAAACAGTCGGACCCGAACAACGAAGTTGCGTAACATGTTCTACGCTGTGTTAAAGCTCAAATAATATAATATTTATTGTACAGTTTTATGTAAATAAATAATACGATGTCGAGTAATTACACGTTGAATTATTTTTATCCCAATGATTATGTACAATCTAATATCTTCTTTTGACGTTTTCCATTTTAAAACTTCATGTAGTTGTTTAAATTCGACTTGTTTTTTAAAAACAAAATATACAGAGATACCTACCGTACATACCGCATGTATCAGATTAAACATTGGGGACAGGTTAATCTTTACTTTATGATCACAATATGACAGTTAAAAAGGCATTTTTTTTATGTAAGGTACCGATGGTAAGTATTCTAATATTATATTTACTATATTATGTTTATAATAAATATCTCATAATTATCAAACTTTACAGACGAGGCTATTACTTGTTCTAGTTGTAAATAACATAAAAATTTGTTCATTTATCAAAAAGAAAATGACTGCAATTATCTTACTCGAGCAAATAAACACATAAATCCTATTTGAAAGTTATCTGAAAACAATATTAAATATAGCTTAGAAGTGAAGTGTGAATACCGAAAGACGTTTCTCACGGTTGCTTCAGTTCTATGTATACGTACTGCGGAATGTATTCTATCGTGAGCGTCTATTTTTAGCCACGCCGGGGAAAGTAAGGCTTGTGGCTCGATTGCGCGCGCCCCCTCTACACATCTATCTAGACTCCGTGTCGACCTGTCGGACAGCGAACGGCTGAACGAGCGATATTTGACAACGAGGCGAAAAGCTAGTTCAACGATTCTTTCATATTTTACCCGCACAGAAGAAAATTGTAATCTCATCATTAAAACGTAAAATAACTTACTGTTGTACATATCAAGTTGAAAAAGACAGTAATATGAGATGAGACCTGTGTTCAGGAGTAAAACGATAAAACGAGTGAAAAAAATAAATAAATACAATAAATATGCTTTTTATGTCGTAGAAGTTAAGTTAAGCTATCTACTCCCTGGATATAAATATCTGGTAAGTAAAGGATATTATGTTAAATCGGTTGTAGACGTGTGATATCGTTATAATATAATGCAAGTCAATGTTTTTTATTATTAGTACCTGTTACTCGGTGAATGTACGGCAAGTTCCTTAAAACATCGTCTTGTCCATACATAAGTAGGGTCGGGATTTCCCAGGTAAACAGAAGCCTAGTTAGGAAATGGATATTCTGCAAATTGAATATTATTATGCTGCAGGTATTAAACGTTAGGTCCAGAGGCCGGATATTGATAATGTTCCTTATATGTAGCCAGCAATATGTCGGAATGTGAGGTGACATTTAAGATGCCTGCGAATCTTATAACTTTCTTCATAAGATTGAGGTTACGATGAATAAAAATCGTTTTCAGGGATATCAAGATATTGTTAAACAATTGTTTACCTAATAACAAACGTTGTACAATGAAATTTACAAAGGGCCATGCAGGGTTTGATTGCGACGCTTTCTCGTTGCTTCTACTGTTGCTGTAAGCAGCAATATGTGTATTGTTGTGTGTCTAATTAACATAGGTACTAATACATACGGCTATCCCTATATGAGATATACCTAATATTTGTTTTTTGTAACAATGGTTACAGTTTATTATGAAGTCGCGTGCATTTTTTCAGAAAATATATATAGGTAATTTCTGTTAAAATTAAAATAAATGGGAAGTACAAGTAATATGATTTTTACAAAGCCTGTTACGAATATATTTCATGATTAACATAGTTAGTCCTATTAAAGTTTTAGGTTCAAGACGAACTGCTAAATTATGTTTCATTCATTCAGACGAAAGATATTAATATTATAATCATATAAGGATCTCAATTCACTTATTATTGTGTTGTAATTGTAATGATCAAATAGAGTAGCAGAGGTAGCTAACCTACTTTTAGAGTGTATTTCATATTTTTTCAAACATTTAAAAATATTCCCAAAGCGTAACTTTTCATATTATCCGCCAACTTTTCTTTCATAAAGTTCATTAAAACTGTTCAGTATGATTTATATTTGTTATATACAAAATTATGTTGAATACCCAATGTTGTAGATTTTGCTTTGCCTTTCCTTATCTACCTGCCTACCTTAAGCTACTATGATCACATAAATAGTAAGATCTTTCGAGTCGACGACAAGCAATACGTGTTCTAAGTCAATATAACCAAGTGATCTACAATCGTTGAGACGTCAGAACAGTAGGTTAATAAAATGACGTGGGTGTTCGTTTTACTCTTAAGTGATCGAGAAACGGAGACAACATCGCAGACTCATTGGCGTCTACTGAATCGCTACTCACCATTTATCTGAATAATGTATGTTCAGTAGGTCAATGGGTTGCATTCAAGCGAAAAATATAATTATTTTTTACCGTTTTATTCAAACATGCAGAAATATTTTAAATTAACAATCTTAATCTTAACAAATCTTATCTTGTCCATCCTTTTATAGCACTTCTATACTTTTTTATAACATGAAATTATTTAGGTGACACCTAACGTTTACTTATTTTTTTTTTTTTTATTTTTTTTTTTATGTTATGAGAGCAGTGAACGAGCTGGCAGCAGTCACGAGTGGCTGCTGCCGCCCATGGACATCAG
>DWEM01000512.1:0-18408 GCA_018245935.1 Agara belti belti
CCTAACAAAAGCATTCATTATGTATACGAATATTATAACTTCGACAACAACTTAATAGCATACACATATGTATGTTTTAATTAAAAAGAAACTCACAAGGAATCTGGTCACAACGGCGCGATTAGATATTAACATCCATCGGTGTTATTGTAAGGAGTCAGTAAAAATTTTTCGGAGTGCTATATACTATATTTGTTGTATTTTATTGTTCTGAATATACTCATATACCGGACATTTAAGTGGTGTAATTTCGAAAATGGTTTTTAACCAATCAGATGATTTAAGTAAACACGTATCGAATTTGTTTGAAAGCGAATAGTTTTTTCTATTGTTTATAACAAGCGCTACGTTTTACAACTTCTATACGACAATATTTTCCAACGTTCGGTTTTAGTTACTTAGTTAGTTCGGTTAATTGCAGCAAATGTAATGACGTCACCGTTGCGTGACGTCACGTGACTGTCGATTATCTACTATTTTCAATGCATGTTGTATTGATTTAAATATTAGGTGGCTCTAAAATGTCTCAGATACAGTTTTGAAGTTTTGACGTAAATAACACTTTGCATTATGATCTGTGTAAATAACGGTTGATAATTAACTTTTCTACTATTAAGATTCAAATGACAAAAGTTAAGACATTACTGAACTGTTGTTAGAAGAGACGGTTACATACCTTCGCGACAGTCAATGAGTTCAGTCACCCCCTAGATCTTAAATATTCAAATTAATTATAGAACAAGAAACAGAGAAAGCTTTTGTTTTCTGAAATGGTAAATTTGACGCTCGTTAATTCGTGATGTCTTTAATTTGTAGTAGACAAATACATTTATGTTACATAAATGTTACGATTTGCTGTCATAATTTAAAAACATCATATTCATCTGTGAATTGTTTTGATTCACGGTTGTTAAAGTAGGCGTATTATAATCGCGCGAAAACAAAATTATTTAATTTCGATTTTGTTTTGTACATAGTGAAATATTTTTGAGTATTGTATTTTTATATTGTGTTGAGTGGTGATAGTAAAATTAAGTCAAACGATATAAGGCAATTTTTCGTCAATATAGAGTTTTTCTTGGTGTATTTTTTAAAAATATTTTTCGGGTGAACATTTTCCTAATGTGTGTTGGAATTGGCAAGCATTTGGTTGAAATAGCGCTAAGTGACCAATCCAGAGCATGGTTAATACGAACAGCCTAAGTTTGACTATAGAGACACTAATACTCCTGTTGTATGCTATATGAGGTTAATACTGAATTATATAAATTAAGGGATTGTCTATAACCCAACTGACCTTGTTCGGAGCTATCCATCGTACATTCCTAAGAAATATTACTATGTAGTAGATTTCATAAAGTGTTGGTACAATCATTAACACGCCTTACGATCCTTAAACAGTAGTAAATGCTCAAAAGTTAACCCCCGGTTATAAAATAACGGAAGGAGTATTTAAATATGTATATACTATGATAAATATAATAATACTATATCACAGCAAGGTATACAATCGTTTGCTGTACACCATTCAAATTGGTAACATTCAGTTACTGTTTCATTTAACAATTTTCATTATAGCTTTCTAAATTGTTAAACACCCGGACATTTTACTCACATTTTAAACGACACAGTGATATGTCCACATTTTACCAATTAAAGCTCAGAGTGTTCCACGTCCAACGTTCCGACCAACAAGCTGTAATATAGTAGCGGTAGTTGAAATAGTGTAAACGATTATTCGTGTAAGCGAATCAGTCTTCATAGTGGGATAGAATGTGAATATAAAAATATATACGTATATAGATAGATACGCGTAAGTAAAAGAAGTGCCTATGTACAGATAATGTAAGCCAACTAATGCAATGATATATGGTACTGACACACACAGATACGCACGTTACTAAACAATGAAATTGGAGCGGAGACACGAAAGTTAGATAAAGCGCTCGACCCAGGCCTCGTAAGATGAGGTGACGAAGTGGGGTTTTAGTCTAGCGGTGTATTTTTTAAGATGTCTACGAAATCTTCTGATATACCGTTCCAATATACGTCGCAGTAATGGTCTCGACTTGCGCATTGTGGTATTAATTTTTTTGGTCTAAGACTCGGTGGCCGGCTACTTATATGTAATTGACACGATCTGGGATTTTGTGCAGTGACTTTCTTCGATCTAACACTCAAGGAGTGGTCTCTCACTAAACCTAGTGCGGCTAGCGCAGTCGGGGCTTTGGTACGTTAGTTATCAAAAGCTGACTAATTTGAAATGTAATTGACCGCGACTGCAATTTGAAATTTTTAAAATACATCATTTTTTTAATCGTAAATTAACCATGATAGACAGACTATTATCGCGCATCTTACATCGTGGCAGACAATTTTGAAAGTGCCGAAAAACATGAAATTATGACAGTACTTGACCAGGTCTACCATTAATATATTTTGTTCATTGTAGTCTTAGAAGCTTATATGTATTAAAACGGCAGACGTTTTCTCCGAGTACACACTTCAGCAGACATTTAAAATCCTAACTGTCTGCTGAAGTGTGTACTCAATAAAAACGTCTGGCGTGATAAATATAAGCTTCTAAGACTAGATAATAAAAATAAAAATATGATAAAGGCAGACCTGGTGAAACTCTTTCAAAATTCTGTGTTTTTTGGCACTTTCAAAATTGTCTGCCACTATCTTAGACGCGGTAAAGGTTTACCATGGTTAATTTATAATTTAAAATATCTTATATTTTAAAAATTGCACATGGCAGACGTGGTCAAATGCATTTAAAATTAGTCCGTTTTTGATACCTAATGTGTCAAAGCCCCAACAGCGCCGGCCGCGCTGGGTTTAGTGAGCCTCCACCCCTTGTGTGTTAGATCCGGGAGACTCACTGTGCAAAATCCCAAGTCCGGTAAACTACGTAAAGGTAGCCAACCACTGGCTCTTAGATCATTTCACTTATACTCCTCGAAAGTGCCGCGTGTTGATAAGAGTCGTCGAATGCGAGCGAAGAAAGAGCCTAGGCATCTTAGTCAGTAAGAGATATGTTAAGTGACGGGCATTTTCGAACCGCTGTGGTAGCGGTTTGTTTCAAAGCGTTGTAGCCCGCGACGGTGGCCCCTTGGATGGAGTTCCAATGGTTCTGGACGCTGGTCCTGGCTGAGCGAGTAGGCGTGGTTGGAAGATGTCTTACCACACCGGAGCTGATCTGCTGCAATATCCCCTGGGATCCCTGGGTCCCCTGAGTGCCGCTGACGCCGGCTGAAGAGCGGCGCGCCCGAATGGATTGCATCGAAGACGTCAGCAGGTGTGGCACGCTTGACGAACTGTTTGGTGCGGCTCCACCCTACACAAGGCAGATAAAAGAGATATAATGTTTACAGTACAAATAACCTATTCTTCGTAACGGATATTTTCGTTAGTACAATGAAACAGCAACTCGAATTGAGACAAAAGTGGCAAGCTAATTGATACTAATGTTTTCATGTAATTAGAATTGTATTTCTTAGTCACAAGAGCATTAGGCTGTGTGATACGTCGCATTTTTCAAGAACGACTGACAGTTCACGAATTAATGTGAGAGTTACAACTATTGTTGTAACACGTAGGATTTGAAGGAACACGTAGGATAATGTTTGTGTCGATTGCGCCAATGATTTACATAGTGGTATCCGTTTTCATTGGTTGTATGTTTAGGATTATTGTGTGCGACAACACAATAATCCTAAGTGTAGGTTCGGTCCCTAGAGTGCTTTATGAGAAAAGAAGGTTTCAATTATGTTTTTCGCAGAGATTTAATATGTTCTTTGAGGAGCGCGCGATAGAATAATAATATTTGAGTGTTTACATACAAATAGCATTGAAACTTGGGATTGTAGTCGAACTTTTGGACATCACCTTTTTTACACTTGATACCTGTATAATTACCGCTTTGTAAAAAACCGTGACAATAACACAAAATGCCAATGGTATTTTGAATAATAAAAAGCTTAATAAACATAGACATTGAATTCAAACTAAGCATTACTTGGAATCATATCAACTAATTGGCCGATGGTTCTGATTGATATTCATTATCCGATGTAAAAGTAACTGTTACCAGATTTTATTACATCAATGCTCCTGTGTAGCGTGTACTATGTATTTATGGAAAAAAAGATTCATGTAAACTACTTATACAGTTTCCACGACATCAACCTTAGCTATATATAAAAACCTTGGTCTTTTTCTCTTTCGACGCCTGAGATGAGCGTTGGTTCGATTCAGCTTTCTTGACAAGCTGAAAGAAATTATTATTATTATTATTTCATAAGATGACAGCGGTGCACTGAAAAACACAACAAAAATCATAAAAGTAAGAAAAAATGGAATTTCTATCAAAAAATGATTGATTCCATTTCGAAGTGTTGATATTCCGGTAGAAAGCAACCATTGTGACAAATCGGCAATTTCATAGGTAGGAACCTTTATCTATGTATATCTAAATATAGTAAAGCCGAATTTGTTCCTTAATAAAATTAAAAGCAACGTCTTGTGACCTTAGACTTTGACTTGCATAGCGTATTAAAGTGTCCATTAATAACACAATATTATGTTTAAATTTTTAACACAAGCATTTACTATGATTTCTATACGTAATTGTGAAACATTCTTATCTTATAAATGGGTACTAGCGCTGGAGCAATATTATAATTCAATGCAAGGCGTGAATACGTTGACAAGTCACTATAGCATTTTTAAGTTTAATCCCTATTTCTGAACTCTATTAGGTTGTTTGTTTTAATTGTTTTAAAATCGAATCTATACAATTTAACGCAACATATTATAATTTTATTTAAATTTAATTATATACTTAATATATTTAAACGTAAGTATCAGATAATATGGATTACATTAGCGAATGTTGTATCAAAAACAATAAATATGACATCAAGTTTACCGTCAACTCGTGTTGTCGTCGCATTCACGCCTTGAAAATGAAAATGATCAAATCAAATACGGCAATTTCATTTATCGTATTTATATGACAAGGATTATAATACAACATACATATACAAATACAGCGCATCACAATATATCAGTGCTATTTATACTATAATAATGGTCATAGTGAATATCAAAAATATTTCACATCAAGACGGCTTCTTTCCAAACGCATCTATCGTTAACATCTGTAATCCATTAGAGCGGCAGTATCGATGCACTATTCGTACAACTAATCATATTTTAATGAATTAACAGTACACTACGAAAGCACCGCTAGTTTCGAGTTTCCATCAATAGCACTACACGTCTAAACACCTATGCGTTGTGTGGCACACATATTAGCCCAAGATCCCTCCATACAACGACCTTCACCGAGCCGGTTAACGGATGAAACGTATTTTATATCAAATTAAGTATGCCAATAAACATATTGCAAATGGTTTGACGGTAGAATTTCAGTCCAGAATATGTTTTATTAACAATTTAAAAGTAATTTTTTTGGACAAATTGTAACGGCTTGGTCAATGGACAAACTGCATACCAATCGAAAGTACGAGGTCTATAGAATATGAAAACGTTTGGTTGACTCGATGAAGGTCGTTGTATGGAGGGATCTTAGGCTATATAGCGTGACAAGTGTGTGGCTACAGATGCAATTGTGAATGATCGTTTGAATTAGTATAACAAAGCGTGTCGTCTGTATGTTATGTCGAAGATAAGTACGCGCGAAGTTTTCCAAGTAGATGTTGCTAGTATAATACGAGCGCATAATGGAGTGCGATGTAGAAGCTGGAGCGTTGGTATGATGTTTTGCGAACGCTAATGAACGGAAAGAAACCACGGTCGTGATAACCGACGTAGTCCAGGTTTGTGCTGATGTATTAGAGTGATGATTAGCAGACAACGACAAACTCTTCTCCCAGGTTGCTGCGGGAAGAGGAACAAACCGCATAAGAGTACAGACCACACCAATGAAAGCGTTTCAGTAAGGATTCGAGGGGGGACGTTGCGGCCATTCAGATGTGCTGGTAAACATCACTTACGACTTGTGATGTCGCTGGCACGGAAAGGCTCGAGCCTGAGCCGCCCGGTCGTCCCCTAGTGTGATGTACCACCTGTCAAAACAATATGGTCACGTCTAATAATAGTTAAGATACCGTAGGAAAGTAGCTGCGAGCAATTGATTGCCGTCAGTAGATAATGAGGGCATTATTGCTACATTTAACTTGTACTTTCTGTTTCACTGCGTGCGGGTTACTTACGGTCGGCGGAGATAAAGTTGCGGCTGATCCGCGACGTTCCTGCGGCCCAATGCTGGAGTGGCGGCGAGCTGGGAGTGCGGAGTTGCTGCCTCCTGGAGTGCCGCCCGGCGAAGAGGCGCAAGACGGCGCCACGTTGATCTTCGGCGTTGTCAGACTATTGTCGGAAAGACGGCGGCTGGTGAACACGTTGCAGACTTGCAAGTAGTTGGGGTTGCGGGTCGATGTTGGATTTTCAGATGGACTGTTGTTAGAAGAGTTGAAGATCCAGGCAAAGCTTGTGCCTGATACCATTTCTAACATGGAAAGAAAACGAATTATGTAATAATTATGCGAAAAATGCAAAATACTACAAAATAAACTTACATAGAATTTCCATACAATTACATAGAATTTCCAGTAGTGACTCGGAGTCTGGATGTGCGCCCGGTGCATGGATTGCCATAGTATATGTATACATAATTGTAATAGGTGGTGAGCCTATTGAGGCTCACCACCTATTACATTGTGGGACTTAAACGTAACTGGTGAAATGTGTGGGTGTACTACACTCCTCTGCCTACCCCTTCGGGGAATACAGGCGTGATTATGTTACGTTATAAACTTACAAGGATGCATGGTAACGGTTTTTGGTTATTTGCAGTATTTGTACGTATTAGTTTTATATTTGTACTGTAATGTGATGAAAAATGCGCTTTCAATTCAGTTGACCGCTATGTAAATTGTAATATCTGCATCCGGTTCAAAGTCTTATAGCATGTATAACAGGACACAATTTATATCTTAGACATTTTTTTAATTAACAATATTTGTCATAGTCAAGTTTATTTTCAATTGAAAGAACTTGTCGAGCGATTGTTCATATCTATTGAAATAATAAAAGTCTCTAAGTAACGTTTGATCATAATAGCTGCACGCAGTATTCCGTTATAGGTTTACACGCAAAGATGATTGCAACTAATGCGGTGTCAACTTAACCAGGACAATCATAAACGGCTGCAATAATTCAAACGCTAGAGAATATAAATTACAAGAAAAAAGTGTAATACGTTTGCGTTCCGTTACTGTTTCCAGACGCAAAAAACTATGTCGTGATCTCATTTAAAGTATACATTTTCCTTATCTTCGTTTTAACTGGGTGACCTGTAAAAACCCTTCATTAATATCCCATGTATGTTCCTATAGAGTGCGTCCTGGCAGTAAATTGAGATTTAAGATTCGGAAGGCAAACATTGGACGAAAATTTCACGTAGGTTTTTAAATATTTTAGGTGAAAACGGTACGAATAGTTTTTCCGAAAAAAAATCATTTAGTGCAGGATTGAGTTTAAGTAAACATATACCGAAATATATTTGTGAACAAAACAGTTTTATGTAAGCGTTAAAATTGAATTTTTAGTAAGTAGGTAAATATCGCGAAACGTGTGCGAAAGTAACTGCACAAATTTATCGCCGATTAGTTTTATTTTGTAACGACAGTGCTTGAAACGAAAAAGGTGTAACACAACAATCAGACTAAAGGCACACTGCAATATGTCACATTTCATTTATATCTTTTCCTATTTAAAAGAGTGCTCGAAGTTGTTCTCGCGTGGATTTTTTCTCCTCTAAAATAACCTGGAAGGCGCACAAAGGCTAACGACAACTGAAACATATATGACGTTCATTGTCAGTATACAATGATAATAAATTAAACTCGTTCACTACTCTTATACCATAGAAAAAAATTTTTTTTTTTTTTGGTATGAGAGTAGCGAACGAGCTGGCAGTTGTCACGAGTGACCGCTCCCGCCCATGGACATCTGCAACCGACCTCTAATAGGGCTGTAGGGATGAGACCGTGAGTGTGAATTTAGTTAATAGGTGTTAATAAGAATTAGTTGGTATGTATTCGTCAGTAACAGGACTGCAGGAATGGGACTGTTAGTAAAATTAATCCAGTTAGTATTTGTTAGTGTAAGTGCACTTAGTATTCGTTAGTATCTTCCCTATCAGAGGTCGATCACAGATGCGTCACTACTCTTGAGGACTGAGATGGTCGCCTCCGGTATACACGTGGACCGCCAACCACACCCTTCAAACCGAAACACAAATTGTAATAACAATTGCTTCACGGCAGAAACAGGTGTGGCGGTGGTACTTCCCCGGGCGAACCGTATACAGGTTCCACCACTTTCCCACCTTTCATACGTACTTTTGAAATTCTCAGCGACGACGGCCGCGGCGTTGGTTTCGGTTGTAGTGGTGCTGGAAGTCGGCGGCTGGTTCGACGTAGAGTTCTTGCGCATGTTATCAGCGCTGGACGTCTTGCGCGAGTCCACGCGCAGGTTCGGGATGTTGAACGGCGGAGCCACGCTGTCATTGCTCATTTGGTGGCGCAGTTTGCGCCGTTCCGGCACCGGGCTCGGCGGCGGAGGCCTGGTTATCATTATACGCTGCTGCGTGTCTATGAAGTCCAGCATGTGGTACATGAGCTGCGAACACATAGTTGTTTAATGGTAACCGTATGTAACATCATTAGCGTTTAGTGTCAGATAATTTAATTTGCATAATGCCCGACGCAGAAACAAGAAATCGTCCAAATACCTCCATTACGGCCGAGAACTGGTCCAAGTTCAATTCGTTATTAAGAGTCGCCGGAGCCAAGGTCGGTATGAGTTTCGTGGCCATTACTGTAGTGGTTATAGCGAACTTTGGTTCGGAGACCAATTCCTTCAAAAGTTCTGTAAAATGAATGCATTTAGAGACATCACAGTTGAATAACGCTTCGTTTTCAAGCGCGCGCCCATAATTTAAAAACGCATCGCTTATTTCGCTGAGCGAGCTAATGCCACCGATGACCAAAACGACGAGGTTACCGCGTGTTATTTTAAAAAATAAAACACCGTTCCTGAAATACGTGGCAAAATGTCGCCAATGAGCACTGTGCGCGGAGCATACGATTAAAATCTGCTAGGAGTGTAGACGTGCAAGTTTCTCTAAGGCGGATCGAATACAAGACACAGTGTAATACACTCAGCCGGTTTGCCAGGATTTGCCTTTGAAACGGAACTCACATTTGAAACGGAATTTACCTTCGAGACGGAAACTTACTTTTGCAACTAAAACTGGAAGTTGACGCAGTTGATTACGTCCGCTTTTAGCGTGAGCATGATAACTAGGGACGGCGTCGTTACGGAGATCTTACTCAATAATGAGAAAACTCTAGTACGATATAGGAAAGGAGATCGAGTGAAACGAAAATTATCTACATTTACATTTATGATACTCACTAAATGTACGGTACACAATTTCCGGATCGGTTAGTTTAACGGTAAGGAGCGCTGGCACAACGATGTCGTTGATCTGTTGTTTCTCCATATTCTTAGTGGTGTTCTCGTATACGCCGATCGCAAGATTCAGGATTCTTACGTCACCGGGACACTGCTCAATCATGTTCTTTATTTTGGGCGCAACGCGAAATTGTATGATCCTCTCGTTCATGTATTTAGTGGCCGTTTGCAGTGAGATCAATGAAGACAACTGAAACGGTACACACTAAATTGTCGCTGCATAGTTAAAACCTACAAAGTTCACGCCGCTTTAGGTTTAATTCCGTGTAGTGTTTAAAGATACCGAAAATGAAGGTCGCAGGTTCGATTACCACCCAGGGCAAACATTTGCGTTATGTGCACATTTACTTGACTGGTTATGGATGTAATAAATATACATATCTATATAAATACAGTCTGTATATATGTAGTATATCAGCTTTCCGGTTATCATAACACAGGCATTTAATGGTCCAAGTTGGAATCATATAGCCGTGTGTGGAATTGTCCCTGAATTATTATTGTTATTACTGTGTATATTTTGTAGAAAAACATTACTGATTTATTTGCATAAAGGTGCCCACCTGCAGCTGATAGCTACCGTCATCCATAGCCTTGTACAAGAGAGGCAATACGTCAATGTTAACCTCGTCGGGATTACACTTTTCCATCACGAAGTGCAAGTTTTCCAGCACTACGTAGGAAAATTGGAGCCTCCTGGGATCGTTGACGAAGCTCCGGAAGCAGGCGCTAAAACCGTAAACGTGCATCACTGCTATGCTGGGTCTACACCGAAAAAAAACTACCAACTTTTGTGTTGTCAACAAATCTTGGTGACAAAGTTGGCAATTTTTGTTCGACGGAGACCCAGCGTTACGTTTTACTCGGTGTAGTAATTCTTGATTGTTTTACATTTAATTGTTTTAGACGCGTTTTTGTTTTCATGTATCACGTTGTTCTGTTTTAATATTGCGGTATTCGCAAATGACGTTGCGTGTGATGACACGTCCGCACCACGCCACTGTTCGTGCTGCACGGGAAACCAGCAGTCACACATAGAAATGCGACGAATGCCGAGCGCGATCTTTTACGCCGTTTACCATTATTTTAATACAGATATAGGTACATTATGTAGATTTAGTTAAAAAAATATAAGCGATGAAAGGGTTCATTTCTTTCTCTATTTCAAAATTTTGGATATGACATTCATTTTAACGAAACATGCGATACTTTGCCGATGAACACGGAATGAGAGTTCTGGTTTTAGTTATAAAATATCGATATGGCATCTAATAGAAAGCGCGAAGACTTTCCTTTGGTTACGTTAAAAGTAAAATTACACAAACTCCAGTCTTCCAGTCACGCGCGAATATGAATTTCTCTCTTCGACTGTCAACTCAAGAAAATGGCTGACAGTTACCACACGAAGACAAGCAGGGAGGAACTCGTGTTTTCAAACCTCCTGAAGGAGACGAGATAAAAGTAGATACGAATATTGACATTTATCGTTTCTTACCGAATTGCTGGAAGAATAGTTTTTTCGAACTCCTCGGGGCTGGAGTCGTTAATAAACCAAATAATAGGTATAAACACCGCAGGAGCTACTTCTTGACCTTTTATCTCACTCATCAGATACGGCCATATAATCATCCAGCGAAGTCTCTGGAATAGAATCGGTTCATTCAGATGTCTACGGAAAATCGATATTTGATTTTTATTCACATGAACGGAGTAGCAAACGAGCAGGCAGCAATCATAAGTGACCACTGCTGCCCGTGGACATCTGCAACCAACATCTAATAGGACTGTAGGAACGGGACAGCTAGTACGAATTACTTTAGTTAGTAATAGGTGTTAATAAGAACATTAGTTAGTATTCTTTTAGAATAGTACTGTACGAAGAGGGTTAGGTTAGGTTAGAATAGGGTTTTTTGTAACATTAGCTCAATTATTAGTGTATGTTACTACGAGTACAGTTAGTACTAGTGTCCATAATATTAGAGGTTGGACACAGATGCATTCACACAGAAACACATATTTTTGTAATAAACAGGTGTAGCGGTAATACTACCTACCACCTACTATGTATATGAAAGATGACATATGAAATATTGATTTTAGAATTTAATGACAGTAGGAGTAGTGCCATCATGGTTTTCTATAAATGTACGTTGAAATACTTTTTAGTTGGCAATTATAATTTTATTAAAATGCACTTAGAGATTAAAGGTGAATTTAAATGAAATCATAAATAATAGTGGCAAAACGAACAAGATATAGACAATCAAGTTGGGGATAAAGCAATAGACGAATTTTAATAGTGTTCGTTGATTTTATCTAAAGAAATAAACAGGATATTCAAATTCGCAAACGTTACACAGTTTCGCATCTTACACAAGCAAGGAAATGTTAAGTTGGCTTTTAGCAGACGGAAATTACATCGATGTGTGACAATGTTTTTGCGGAAATAGTTGGATCGTGGAGGTGTCTTTAAGAAGAAGAAAGAAGAATGCAAATAAGGAGAGTGATTAAAATGTTTATATAAAGAGCGATCGGACCGGATATGTAATTGTATTGATAACAAGTGTTGTATTGAAAAAAGCATATTTTTTAAGAGAAGTGACGAATAACTGCAAGTGTACTGCAAGTCTTCACAAGATACAAAAATTACCTGCAATATAAATTAAATATTTTTTGGGAGCAAAAATGGAACCCTTTAAACAGTAGTAAAATGAGATCGGTTACTAACGGGAAAATTAAACAGTAACATTAATTCATGAAACTATTGTTTATTTTATAAATTGTGGGGTGGCGCTGTTCGTACCAATGCGCGTTAGCTTTTGCTATCGTTATTCAAGTATATTTGTAAACGATGATGTCATGAGTAGCATCGCGTTAGCTGCCTCGCAAGCTTTGATATCACAAATCTATATAAAACTATCTATCTTCGAATCTTCTCTGTAGTCGTTCAAAAGGGCAATTAGAAACAACGCACAGCAGTTTTATTAAACAATAAAAAATGGGTTAACAAAATATCGAAACCAATTTAAATTGGGCGAGACAGAGAGTGATTTTTGTAATGAGAATTTGAAAAATATCAATAATAATTTCAATATGAGTTTAGATTTATTAGCTCCGCCGAATTAACATGGTGCGTTGAGGTCACCAATGAAGATAAAGTTTTTTAAAAAACTTTACGAGGCCCTGCGCCATACGACATTGAGCTTTCCAACATTGCTCTGTTACGTCTCGGGGGACCCATCCAACTCCAGCAGGATTCTAGTTAGTCGTAAGAAAAAAAAACATAAGTTTGACTGGTCTCTTAGTCGAGTGGTTAGAGACCCTGAATGCTAAACCGGAGGTCGTGGATTCGATCCCCACCCAGAACAAAGATTTGTGTGATGAGCATATTTGTTTGTTCTATGGCCGGGTGTAATATCAGTTTTAAATAGTATGTATATACATACATATGTATATTTAGTTACCATTGATCTGGTTTCCTTAATGCAGGCTCTGCCTAGTTTGGGATCAGATGGGCGTGTTTGAGGGTGTCCCAAAATATTATTGTCGTCGTAAACTGGGGCATGGTTAGTAAGGGAGGATAATTTGCAACAAAACAATTAGAATTTAAATTTGATTACGTAGACGTTGTTTCATTCCCGTTTAAATGTTAACATGTAAGTAGGTGACCTCGTTGCATTTCTAAACGGGGAAAACAAATACCTTCACCAGCTTCACTTTTAGTTTAGAAGCCCAGCTTAACCTAGTTGGAGTCGAATCGACCGACATCGAATTTCCGAAATTCAACGCTTTCCTAATTTAAACACACAATTAGTTACAATTTTCTTTCCATTTTAACCAAGGCTCTCCGTTAAAAGACAATTCCACAATTTCGTATTCTGTTCAACGTCCTGCTATCAATGTGGTCTGCCAATTGCTTTTTGATCAGCCGATTTCAATAGACATGTCAATGACTTTTGATCATTTGTGGATTTCATCGTTGTTGAGTTTATGACATAGAACAATACGTGTTTCTCTTCGTAGAACGTTGTCTAATCATTTTGGGGTGCGTTACAATGAGTAATCACGTTTTGAGACTGAAAATCTTTGAATTTCGATTTGGGATTGTCAATTAAAAGATACGGCGCAGCTCCGATCACGAACACGGATGAATGATTAAAACGTTAATTTGCAAAAGGTTTAACGTATAGACTGCGTCCCATGTTAATTCAATTGGCTGAAGGAGTCAACAATTGTTATTTGTTAACCATCAAATCCAACTAAATGTGAATTTCAGTTCAGTAAGTCAATCACAGTTCAGTCAAGTTTTGTCAAAGAGATTATGCGTTTCAAGATAAATAGTATTTTACTTACCTTCGGGATCTTTCCGAGTGCTTCGAACAGAGTCTTTCTGTAGTAGTTGTTCTTTGTATCACGGTCCCTAAACGGAATCATATCTAACCATTGCAGAGCAAGGATAATGTCTGTCCCACTGCACATAAGAAAATAATACATTAGTGGAAGAAACTGTGTTTAAGCAACACAGATGTTATGATGGCTTGTCAAAATCTCTGATTCTATCAAACCGAAGAACATTACAAATATCTCAGCGCGTAGAAAGAAATCAATAACATCTTACGTACAATATTTGAGACGGGTTTTGGTACTGACCAATCTTTGAAGTGGTTGATGAGTGGGAGCATCTGAGTTGAGGGGCGGGAATGGGCTTCATCAGATAACATGCGTTGAACTGCCTCCTTCAAGCTATCTGAGATACGTGGCACTAGGTTCTCCACTAGGTTCTCCACCTGTATGGACGATATGTTTTTAAATAATCCTTAAATGTTACATACTGATATAACAAGGCAGAACTCGACTAACATAAACTCATTATAGTTAAACTGCGTCCGACCCACTTCGCGGCTTTGTAACATAGTTATAACACATACGTGTTTTTTTTGTATTCCTGTTGTTGTACGTGTGCATTATTTTAGGGAAAACGAAACCAAAAATTCAGCCAATGGACGGTTTTTGTGATAGAAGCCCACAAAGTATTACAAAGAACATTAACACAACAGCCCGTGATTATCGTAATACATACGAGCGTGAGAATATTTCCCGTCAATAATTTCTCAAAATTACACGGATAAAGTATGATATAGAAAATTTACATAATAACCGGATATCGCCCGACTACTGAGACTGTCTGGTACATCCGTAATGAACAATTGAAAACCTGAGCAGCTATTCCTGGAGGGACTTCGTAGTTAATTGGAGCTACAAATGTCAAATCGTATTTTACTCGACACAAATTGTAGAACGACACAAATTGTAAATTGGAACGAGCGGAGATTTAATAATTATACGCTCCACGGTAGCAAGTTACAAATTAATATCTCTCATAAATAAACTACATTAAACTACCGTATTGTACAATTTCGCACCAACAATTCGCGTGAAGTTAAGCCGGTGACGATAAAATTTCAAAAAACAGTAAAAAACAATTTCTTTTGCGATTTTGTTATATTAATTGCAATAAAAAACAATTTTTCTTGGAATTGAATATGCAATCTGTAACCTTTGACGATATATGTACTTTAATAACAATTTAGGAATAAAAGAAAGAAAAATCTGTGACTTGTCGTGGTACCGTCAGATTGCTTGATAGAACAATAAAACGCACTATGGGGAAGCGTTGTAAATTTCTGCACAACATTGGAATGTTACGTATCTACGTCAAGTAAACATAGTCTGAAATATATAGACAGACTAGCTACGCCCGCGACTTCGTACGCGTGGAACAGTGACTTTGGGCAGCATTTTAATTTTCTAGAATACCCTTAATAGAAAATTATTAAAGTACTAATATCATCGTATTTTAAAAAAAGGGCTTGGTGGTAGTGAGATGAAAATTTAGGGTTGTATGTATTTTTATGACAAATCATAAAACGATTAGAATAAAAAAATTGTCCAAAATAAAAAAAAATAAATTTCGGTGTGGACAACCCTTATCCCTTAAGGGTATGTTAAATAGTTTACATCCTATTCTCAGATCTATTGAATGTACACACAAAATTTCATAAGGATCGGACAAGCCGTTTCAGAGGAGTTTTGTTACAAGCACTGTGACACGTGAATTTTATATCTTAGAATCTAAGATATAAAATTCTAATTAAATTCTATTATTATTCTATTAAATTCTCTATTAATATCTATTAAATTCTAAGACTTAGTTACGTAACGTAAGATCGATTCCTTATGTGTCTCATAACGTGTTGTTCATTATGTTGGGTACTTACATTATTGACCTGCTTTAAATACAGTATAGGATTGTTGTTGGCTTGCACCAATGAATGGCCACGGTTGTAAATGGTGGCGATGACCAACGCCAGCGAGTATATATCGGAAAGTATGGTGCAGTGCGCGTTAGTTTGGTTCTCGGGCGCTAAAAAAAAACACAAAAGGTTGGAACCAAATCGAAGTATACAAAGTATTTCATACGTATTTTATTTAACATTTTTATTTTATTCAAACAAATTCTTATCCAATCGGTGATTAAACTCGTGTCAAATAAAAAGAGAACATTACCGAGAAACGTTAATTCTTATACGAGGCACATCGTAAATACATACATATAAGCGTTCTATATTTTTTTTTATTTAACACCAGAGGAGTTGCCTCTACGCTGCCCGTTGTGAAGGAGAGCTCTCTTCATGCGTTTCTTGAAGAGCCCATATCGTAATGCTCCAGGAAAGCCTCAGATGGAAGATCATTCCGCATCTTAAACGCGCGCGGTAATAACGAACGTATAGATAGATGTTGAGATTAATTGGGAAGATAAATAATGATTATTTCAAAGAGGTGATAGCCTAGTGGTTTGAATTCAGCCTCCCACTCCCGGGGGTCTGGGTTCGATCCTGGCACGCGCCTCTGATTTATTACGACCGTTTTATAAGTAAAATTCAAATATCACTTGCTATAACGGTGAAGGAAAACATCGTGAGAAAACCTGGACAGCTTAGAGATGTTATATATTATATAATATTTTCTGAGGTGTGCGAAGTCTAGTAATCCGCACTTGGCCGGCGCGGTGGACTATGGCCTAAATCCCTCTCACCATGAGAGGAGACGCGGTCCAGCGGTGGAAAAACAAAAGGGCCGAAAAAAAAAATAAAATTAAAGAGTATGTAAAATACAACTTACCACTGTAGTCCAGCAATGGCTGGGCGAGTTTTGAGTTCTTCATGGAATACGGTGCCACGGGAACAGGTTCCAAGGGGTCCGCATTACGAATTTCTGTTCCGGTACAATGTTAGCTTCATTGATTTAACTTAAAAGCACATTATTACATACTTAACATTTATAAGTTTTGTCATAGACAGACGCGCCGTCAGCGGGTTCATATCAAAATCATACACGCTTTATACTATTTATGTATCCATTGCAAATTAGGCTAGCGTGAATACGGTCTTAGATGGATCACCTATAATGACCTAAGAGGGTCATGATGTCGCGCGGGACGTGTCCGATAAATTGTAACTTGTTGGTTGCGGTGGAAGGTGTGAGTGAGGTGAGCCTTTTTTAACAAATTTTTTTTGGCTACTAACTAAAATTGATGTGTCCACATTAATTTGAAACATACCAGGACCGTGTTGGTACCGGATATCGGATTATGATACTGATGAGTAATTTGCGAAGTAATTAGAATATGATGCCGCTTCGGGTGAGGCCTTGAGCATAAATTTGCCGTACGTTTTGCGATTGTCACGTCATGCGAGCAATTATCCTTTGTTAGTTAAGTTTATAAAGTCAAAGTTGAAATCTAATATGCACCTATATTATATTCACGGGCGCTGCGAAGATTGTTTTTAGTGAGTAGGTAATTGGTGTTCACATTACCTAATATTAACTAGAAGAAAATAATGACTATTTATAATTGTTCGCTTAAACGAAAGCTTTACGTAGTTAAACATTTACATTATTTATTTTTTATCAATAAAAATGCAGCAAAGTTCCGTTTATTCCACAAATTTTATTTATACCTTCCAATTCAATGCTAATAACGTTTATATCATGTTTTCGATATACAACCAGACATAAGATGGGTGAGAGCCATAATAGCTTCAAATCAAACCGGAATGAAGAAAACAGGTAATAATGAGTCAGGGCATACCCTTAATAAAATTATAAGTTATCGCTATTTAAGATACAAATAAATATTTCAAAATTCTGCTTGTTAAAACTTAAGCGTGTTGTAAAAGTCCCATTAGAATCGGATCAGCCGCTTCAGAGATTAGCCCGTACAAACGGGAAGACACCAACAGAGAAGAATAAAAAAATATTTTGTTTGTGTTTTAGTATCGTGTAAATAACTATAAGCACTTGAGAAAACACGGTTACTTTGAAATCACAGACAGACACTACAATTTTCTTTATATGTATATGTAAACAAGACATATAGATTATCGATTGAAATCAAAATTATTATTATAGATATTGCTTACCAGAAAATTCCAGACCGAACAGCTTCCACGTGCCTCGCTTGGTGACGATTATCACTTGGGGGCATATGTTGCGATGCACCATCTTAGCAGTGTAGTGCAAGAAGTGCAGCGCATCGATCATCTGCGAGAACAAAATAAATATTGAAAACTATGTAAATTGATTCGAAGATACGGTGTATAACGAAAAGTAAAACGGTTGCGGTTTGTACCGACAAAAAAAGAGTTATTATATAGGTAGGTATACTTAAGTATATTTAGTTTAATTTAAGCACATAGGTGTTAAACATAATTAACACAGCAACCACAACAACAACCTACCGTCACGCCAGGGCGCACGCGGGGTAGGCAGTTTTTT
>DWEM01000513.1:0-18404 GCA_018245935.1 Agara belti belti
CCCGACCCGGGATTTGAACCCAGGACCTCCCGATCGGCAGTCGCGCTAGCAACCGCTCGACCAACGAGGCAGTCATTGTAAAGTAAAATTGAATAAATTGTCGAATAATATTGGTCAAAATAAAAATGACATTATATTATGTCTGATTCCACAATTAAAAAGGAAAACCGAAAATAAGCGCCGATCGTATTTGAACGGAATACGGACAATGACATTTATTTGTAAACATACTCTTGCGTATGGAGTGTGCTACGTATTCGTGGAATAGAAAATTAAGAAGCGGTTCAAACTGATTACGTAATCGATGGATGAATCAGCGCTATGTTACTTGACAGCCTTATAACTCTTCACAACATCAATATCGATATGACTTACAACAGGCAGCCGACTTTGTGAAATGTGAGACTAACATGCGTTATTTTAGTGACAAACTTTGAATTTACTTATTATGCAGACTTAAAAATAAAAAGAAATTGAATATTAATACGAAATATGTACATGGTACCATTTTATCCCGTCATTTTTATTACAGGACATATTACATCTCTTTATATGTGTTATGTCTATCTATCTATCTATTATTATTATTATCTATCTCACTAATGTGGATTCTAAACTATTGTAAATTTTAAACTAACTAGATTAATGTGAGTATCATTCGTATTCCTACGGTCTTGTTACCAATGCATATTTACTTGTGTCCACTAATAGTCAAATTTTTCAGTATTAGATGGTAATTGCCAATGTTTATAGGTGGCAGCAGCCAGTTGTTCCTGCTCCCTACCCTTTAACAACTACTATATCTTTTAATACAATTCATGGCCTATAAATATGGCAACGTCAACTCATCTTTATCCGGTATACACGAACAACCTTAAATTCACAATTGCTCAATAATCGTGCAAGATAATCCGGAAGTTTCTTAAAACTATAAAGATTTTAGTGTAACATAACGATATTGTCATTCTTACCGGCTCGTTTTGTAATAACCAATGAGTGTGTTGGCTGTAACAAAGTAACCTGTGAGGTTATCACATTCACCTTATTATTATAGTGTAGGCGGGACTTAAAGTTTATAAATTCATTTACTCATTGAGATAGCTATCGAGCGAAAGAGAGAGCAACTCCTATAATTGTATATTGTAGATTAACAATGTGACAACCTCTTCGGTTGTTCTGATATCTTAGTACAATGATGCGCTAATAATGTGCATTGTTTAGACTTTTTGTAAACAAAAAAACAAACTACATATTCTCTAAAGACACGTTTCGTAGACAACACGACATTTATTATATAAATATTCCATTGCTGTACGTCGATCGTCCGTGTCCGCCGCTTTTGTCACTGGGCTAGCGTTGGAACGGCACTCACGCACGATGTACGCCAGTGGGATATCAGACTGACATAATAGACGTTTCATCGACGACCACACCAAACAAGACCTTTAAAAAAAAAAATTAAACCGCCGAAATAAGTTAAAAGCAAAAATGATTCCTATTTTCTCAAGATTAGGACAATATTTTTTCTGAACATTGTTATGGAACCGAAATCTGCCTTGTCTAATAAAAAAAGAATTATCAAAATCGGACTAGTCTATAAAAAGTCATGCGTGGTCATACATTACAATCAGTGAATGAAAAATCAATCATCCCCTGTTTTCCTCTCCCAACCCTTAGGGTTGGAATTTTTATTTTCAAATTTATATGGGACCACTTTTGAGGTATTCCGTTTCCAATGACAAAACAATGATCAATATCGAACTACTCTGGAAAAAGTTATGCGTGGTCATACATAAAATAATAACATATACGCGTCGAATTTAGTATCTCTTTTTATCGTCGGTATAAATGGTTCCATTTATAGTAATTTTGGGGCTTTTTAAAAATAACAATCATATTAAAGGAAACATTTAAATGGGACAAAAGGAAAATGTGTGATAACATTATGTACTCATTTCTTCGAGAAGTAAACCAAAGTTAAGTTAAGTTAACCAAGTAATATTTATTCAGAAAAATTTGGATTTTTTTCTTAGTGTGAGATTGTTTCAATGTCCAAAGCATTCTATATCGTAAATGAATTTATGACGACGTTATGAATGTAGCTCAAGCAATATAAAAATTTTGTAAGTAATACAAAATGTACATGCATTTTGTTGTCATTGAGATATTATTTGTCACAACTTTAGTAAACATTTATGTGTATCTAACAAGTGGATATTTTGTCTCATGCGACGACGTTAGCTTGTGTGGTTTTTAATTCGAGCAGGCGACCAAAAATTAAAAAAAAAATGTCTCGTATTTCCTGACATTGTGAGAATTTATTAAATTTCCTGTGGTTCACATCTGAATATAATATAGAAATAGAAATGTATTAATTAAAACAACTTGTTACATGCTTAAATTATTTATTTATTCAATTTCTGTCGTTTAAATCATACAGTATTTTCTTTACTTATTTATTTATTTGACTTAATAGACATAAATTTAAAATCGTATTTCCATTACACTTTATTATCAAATATTTTTATATTTCATTCGGTACCCTAATTCGGTACATATATTATAATAGAGAGTGATGAATGTAGACGAGACGCGTCAGGTTTTCAAGGACAGAGATGTTTGGCACTGGGTGCTTTCTGTCTACCCCGTTAGGGACCTGGCGTGACTGTATGTATGTTCATTCGGTAGAATAGTTTATTTTGGGTTCCTGTACCGTATAAGAGCCACCCGGCAAATGTTGATGTATGAGTGTATTCCCAGTGTCTTGTGCGATTCCACTGGGTCCAGGGATAGGATTATTTAAGTACTGGAAACCCGTTGGTTGCGCGTTTGACGTAGACGGGATTACCTGTGAACCTGAACATTCTTCACCCGACTGTCTGAGACTTTCTACTGACTCGGTTTTAATATCACGTGCAGTTGGGGCCCGTAAGGTTTTTTGTTGCCGATATTGAAAGGCGTGTCTTTGGTGGATGTATGAAATTATATCTAACGATTTATTCATAAAGTAAAGCGCGCTCGTTTCTGACCAGCTATCAATTGATTTCCATTTTGATTTAGCGTACTCCAGGTGATCATTGTAGGAGAAAGAATAAACATGATCGCCTGTTTGGTTTCCTGTTACGGCATATTCATCTGGTTCGTCACTTGCTTGTAGTTCATCATATTCTTCTTGATTTTCTGGAGTTCTTGGAACAAATGGTTCATCAGATTCTTCTTGATTTTCTGGAGTTCTTGGAACAAATGGTTCATCTCTTTCTTCCTTAATTACTTCATACTCTTCGTCGCTTTGATCTTCCTGTTTCATTCTTTTCAGTGCCACGTTAACGTTTGGTTCCATTTTGATATCTGTAAAGACAAGTTTCAATATTTATTTTTAACATAAGTTAGCTGGCAATTGGCAATATGGTTAAACAAAAAACTGGTTAATATTTGTCATATTATCTATTTAATCCATAACAGAAATATATCAATGAGGTAAATATAAGCATTAATGTATTAATTAATTTTATACCAAAATGCGGCAATCTGTCCTGGCGTCTCAAATTGTCTCGCTTTGAAAATAAACGGTTGGGTGTATAAACGTGTTTCGAAAGGTAAAGGTCCAAGAAGCGCCTATTTGTAGATAAAACGACTAAATACACCACTTTAGAAATAAATAAAGAAGAGATGCTAAAAAAATCACAACCTCTAAATTTTAATTTTTATTTTTATTGTTCAAAAAGGAATTCTGGTGTATTTCATCCTATCTTGTTTTTGACACTTTTATTAAATTCTGTTTTCCATCACCGGTATTAGGAAGTGATATTTAAATTTTAAGTCATAAAACTAACTTAACATTGTAAAGTTAGCTGCGTGCCAAGATTTCCAAAATGATTCCACTAGGCTCTCACCGAATGTCGCATGTAGGTAAATAAAAAATTGTGCATTAAATAACCCAAACAAAGTTAACAATAGATGTATATTCGTTAAGCAAAAACAAGTAAACTATATGTAACAGCAAGTTAATGGATTGGCCTGGTTAGTCGATGCAGCCCTAGGGGACATATAGTATATTTTGTAAAACAACATATAGTATATTTTGTAAAACAACATATAGTATATTTTGTAAAACAACATATAGTATATTTTGTTTTTGTAGTACGGTAACGTTTAAAAAAGTCGCGGTATATCTTCAATGCATTGGGCGGACCAAGTCAAATCGGCCGTTAGAAGGTCATTGTACGAATGAAACGAGCGAGGATTGGCGCCGGATCGTGAAGCGAGCTAACAATCCTGAACCACCAACCACGACCACTCTGGCAAGACGGCAACGACGGAGTACAGGCCGCCCTCGTACCAGGTGGTCTGATGTCCTAAAGGAAACAGTGGGATACCACTGGATTCAGATTGCCCGGGGCCGGATGTAGCGCTGCCGATTAGGGGAGGACATTTAAGGGCTGATGGATGGGTGAATAGAAAGTTTAACAAATACAAAAACTGTACTCAGAAACTCACGAACAAATGACGGTAATACAATATCCTATACAATTAATTATTAGTCACAAAATAGTATTCAAATATAAAATCTGTTTATAGTTTACCTTATTAAATTCCGTGAAACTTGTGATTTCTCAGCCCCAAATAAAACGTGTATCCGATCACACGTGTACCGGGATCTGTAATGAGGTCAGTGAAAAAATGAAATATAATAACGAGTATGGCATAATTAGCGGTTTGAATTCAGCCTCCCACTCCGGGGGGCCTGCGATCGATCCTAGCCCGCACCTCTGATTTACTATGTGCGTTTTATAAGTAAAAATTTAAATATCACTTGCTATAACGGTGAAGGAAACATCGTGAGGAAACCTGCACACCTTAGAGATGTTATAAATTATATAATATTTTCTGAGGTGTGTGAAGTCTACTAATCCGCACTTGGCCAGCGTGTTAGACTATGGCCTAAATCCATCTCACTATGAGAGGAGACCCAGTTCAGCAGTAGACCAACAAAAGGGTCAAAAAAAAATTACATATGAAAAAGAAATGTCAGTGCCTACTGCAATAAACTCAGTTATACGTCTTGCTATTATAATTACTTATACATAGTTATACCTGCTATTCGATTAGCTACCCATTTATAGCTATACTATAGGATGGTCTTATCATAAATTAACGTTTTTATTATTAGTAAAATGTTGTCTATTAATTTGCTACTAACAATTTCTGAACGTATTAAATAGCGATTTAGGAAAGCTAGAGGACGTTTCCGGGTACATGTCAGTCAGGTCGCAGCTCGTCAAGCGATGCAGCGCACTTGACCGCGGCCTTGTGTGCAGCTCGCGCGGTTTTTGTGCGAGACCGGTTCCACCATCGATCGCGCCGTTCAGAACCTACCGTCATTAATAGTACCTATTTACGTTTGCTACGTTTTGTTGGCCGGACTCGCCTAGTATAATATTGTGTCATGTTTAAAACCTATCGTGTTCCATCGATACGTATCGGAAAATGGATTTACGGAGAGCCGCTTCGATCACAGCGAGAGGTACACCGATTGAAAAGTATTTTGCAGTGGACAAACCCGTATATCGAGTAGAAGAGGCGAAGGAAGTTTTTTTGGACTGTAGGCGCTGGAAATCCTTAGTGTCTGGCCTACCCGTAAGCGAAACGGGCATGGCCATATTGTATGTGTTATATTATCATTCTGAGAAAATTCGTACAACGGCTAGGCGCTATCAATACGGTTAAGCGACTCGGTTGTGGTCGAAATAGAACCACTCATACGTCGCAAGAATGTTTTTATCTTAATCTTCTCGGCATCGATTAACTTTACATTCATCTGCCGCTCGGCGAGATTCCGTTCGGGGCGCATTGAGCGCGAGAAAAGCAGTTCCACGAATCGGATGTAGCCGCATTTCTGTTTTATATTAATATTGTAAGTGTTGCACTTGAAGATAAAAACAGTCTCATCCGTTCGATAAATCGTTCAACTCGTCCCCGCTTTATAAACACGGATCCCTCGCAACTCTTGGCCCGTCGAGTTTGAAGTGATTTAGTTGCGATTACATTATTTAGCTACGTAATCGTACGTAATATACATTCTACATTCCGTTGGGCATACGACCGACGACAACCGACACCGAAATAGACGGATTGTATTACCAAAATTTGTAAGTTGCCACATCTCATATTAAAACTGAGGAAAACTATAATAGAAAAATAGATTAACTTGGATAATTTCGAAAAATATTATAAACAGTGTAACGGTGTATTCATTTACAGGTTTTTTTACATTTTCTTTCACAAAATAAGCTAGTGCTCAGCGAATTGCTTATGAGCCTTGTACTAGCTCTGTAAGTTCCCGTTGCACCTTGGCCTGTGAGGATTGGTTCAGAGTCAAAGTTCACGTAGTTTGCATACTGAATCGGGAGCATCTTCAATTATGGAGATCAGAGCTAAACTATTAGCCATTCAAGTGCTGGGGGTACTTCAAGGTCCTTAATGCATCGTTCTGTGAGCTTTGTCGAACGGTAATCAGATTACTCTATAGAAGTGCTGTGTATTATGTATGAGTTAGCTTATAATACTAGAGTTAATTACGATTTTAATGGAACAAATTTTCCTCACGCGATATTGTAGTCCAAAAAGTGTTTCATCCTTTTGGTTTTGAACGAAAGAAAAAATCCTCATACTCTCCCATACAAGAGGGCGAGACAATTGCAATACATTACGAAAATTAATTACTTTTAATGGACGGTCCATGAATGTACCATATTAAATAAATATGTCAACCGTTCTACTTCCACTTCCTGATTATTGATTGTGATTATTATATGATATTATTGATATGGTTACGATAAGATAAGATTTTCAATAAATTAAGCAACAATCACTGCGAGCGCCGAATACGGTATTTTTTGGTGCATATTAGTACAAAAAATTAAATGACGAAGTACACTTACAAAAACAGACGTATACAAAAGGGAATCACAAGACGGCTAATCGTATATGCTTGAACGAACTTCGAACCGACTGTGGTAGATAAAAGCTAATGAAAGAGTTCACACCTGCCACTTCACTTTACCAGATGATATAAAATAAATTCAGTTCATTGCTTTATTTCAAGAACGTAAGAAATATAGTAGTAGTAATATGCAGGTTTCTTCGCACTTTTTGGCTCGTCATTATGGCGTGTGATATTTAACTATAAAATAAATATGATGATATGAGATACAAGGTACAATCAGTAAACGGATTACAAGAACAACGGGTCTCTTCTATATTTAAAGGGTCGTGTAAAAAAGGGGTAAATAAATTGTGCGTTCAGGTCAGAAGCTGATTTAATCTATCTTTTCTTTGAAATAATTTTAAGGGACGTTCGTGCCGCCGTCAATTCTATCTGCGACGTATAATGATAACATCATTTTTTATTTTAAGAAAGAAGCAAACGAGCGAGCGTCATCTACGACCGACCTCGAGAGGAATATGGTTATTGATATCGGTCGGTTCAGTTGGTACACTTGATAAGTAGTATAATAGTAAGTGAATAATACTAACAGTATTCTTTGGCAGCAGAACTATTAATGCTCGTACCATTAATACCTATATTTTATTATGGGTGTAGTTAGTATTTGTAAGTATCTGCCCTAAGAACGGAAATGAAATTACAAAGTTATCTGTTATATACAGTATAAAAGTTCCAGAAAAATATTTTACATAGTACTGTTTAATGGAATATGGCGAGGATTTTTAAGTTTTAACATTTTAAAGGTTGGTTTCATCGATTTTTCTTTTATTTTTACCGGTACATTGCCTCACCTAGAAGCAAATTGTACTTTACATTTAAACACCTATACTATAGCTTTAAAATGCTTTAATGTCATAAATGAAGCCATTTTACACGACATAATTGCCTTTGCTCCCAAACTGCCTAATGACTTTGTTATCCGTTTCGAAGGTGGGTATCCTTATTTCTGCCGGATATGAGAGCGGCGGCGCTGCAAGGGAAGGGGCAGATTAATTGTGCCCCGAAACTTGGGGTAATCGTCCCGTAAAGCCGGTTCTGCCGTGTATCACTGAGAGGTGTATACTTTCGGTTTTAACAGTGAGATTTGAACTGTTTATTAAGCAGTAATGGCAACTTATTGACTAAACCGTATCTAGTAGGTATTCGACTAACTCGAATCTCCGTCAATCTGCACTGGGTTACAATTCGAATAATGTATTCATTTTAAGATATATCACATGCGCATACATATATTATACATTAAATTTGCTCCTTTCAGGCTTTAGTAGAAGAAAAAACCAAGGGTGAACCAAACCTTCCAGCACTCTTAAAATAAGAGAAAAATGATTAGCAATTATGCAGTATGGCTTTAGTCTTATGATAACCACTCGTGACAGCTTGTCGTACGAGTCAATATCGGGCCGTTCTCACCTGCGCGAGGGAGTTTGCAGACCTCTCGCTATTGCAGAAGACCGGTGCCCAGCAGTGGGACGGAACGTGGGTTGAACCCAGTGGCTATTTGATACACAAACGTCATCATAGGGTCGCAGTTTGAAGAGGTTAGAGACCCTGACTGCGAAAACCGGTGGTCGTGGGTTTGATTCCCACAGAGGACAAACATTTTGTGTGTACACATTTGTTAGTTCTGTATCTGAGATCCGGGTGTGGAATTGTCCTCAGTTATTAATATTATTATTATTACTGCACTGCACGTACAAATATTAAAACAATTACGTACGTCGTTGTTGCACTTTAATACAAGTATACGATTGTTTCATGTATGCGCATACGTTCAAAGCGCGAGGCCATCACCTATTTGCATTGTTTATCCTCATTTCGTTGCACTTACGTTTCTTCGTGTATTCGAGATCATACGCGAAGATAAACAAAAATAACTTTGATTAATTACAACTGAACAGTTTTGTAACAGTTTATAAACATCTCACCTATACTTTACATGAAAATTATTATATAACAACTACTCTATAACTGGAAGCAGTGATAGTGGTTTGCACTGCTTAGAGATGCTATATAAATATTTTCTAAGCTGTGTGAAGTCTGCCAATCTGCACTTGGCCAGCTGTGGCCTAAGACCTCGCTATAAATGATAGTTGAAACAAAACTGTAGAAAAAAAATCTTGTTACGTTAATTCCTGCTATTACAAATTACACGTTCATTGTTGGTGGCATGTTCGTACTACGAACACCTGTAAATACTCTTCCCCGGTGTATTCTGAAAACATTTCCGCCTCCGTCACTTTTATGATCTTCACGTACACAAGGCTGGTTGCGTTCAGCGTAAACGATAACCATGATTTATTTTTAATAGCAAATATATTACGAACAAAGTTTCAGGTTTCAAGACATTCTGATATTTTTCTTTTGTTTAGCCGATATCTCTTTGAGGAGCCGCGTCCGGTAACGCCGAAACTATCAAACAACCGAAGCGATGCTATGAATACTTAACGAGATAAGATAAGAAAGGAAAAGTTCATCCGTACGTAAGACGAGAGCCGCAAAATTTATTTCGCCTCATCCTTTCGAAGGAAGAAAAAACGGTGTCATTAGAACAGTTGGCGAGTTCGCGCGTCGATCGCCGGGGCCGGACCTAGCGAAGTGGCGTTAAAGGCTTTGTTAAACAAACGCCGAAGCGAGGGATCGAGCGATTTCGTGTTGTATGAGAACGTGCTTAGTTCGCCGAGCGCCACTGCCGGTGGCTCTTCGACCACGGCAAGTCTGGAAGCTATTTCTCCTAGGAGGGTTCGCAGAAAATTATATGTATGTACTTCTATCTTGGCTAATGTTGTCTAAAATAAAGTTTAATTACCATTATTCCCTGACATATGATCGATAGGTTTGTGTGGTAGTGTGCGCACTGCACCGGAGAGGAAAGAGCAATGGTGATGCAGTTTGATCGCCAGCAACCTGCAAACACACATCGATATGGTAAAATATGGATCGATGTAAACAATATTTATGTACCCATGTTTGTACAAATAAACGTTTTGTCTTTGAGCCTTACATATGACAAAATTATAATAAATGGAATTGGAATTTCACGGGATCATTTGAATCCTCGCATTTCTATATGACAATCAAACTACTTTATTACCCCTTCAACACGCATTCTGTTGGCCGTCAGTTTGATAAAACCTCATCGAAAAAACGTAGATCGGTAAAAACGGTTCCGAAGATGTATCGGATCCCAGCGTACGGACGGGGGATGAATTACTAACGCACAGAGATTACTTAATGGATGTACGCTCGACGTTCATACGTATGTGTTTGGAAATGAAATCGATGAGCCCGTCTGTCGTTATCGAAAAGGCACGGGTCTATTTTGTCACTGCGTAAAGTGAATAATTTCCTTTATGTTATTAATTGGTAATGTATGGCCATTGTACTTAATCATTAGTAATCGACTCGTTCCGATGAGTGAACGGAAACCTCGGCATTTTTGTATTATTAAATTTTATTTATTTATTATTAGAGATCTAATACTTGCAGAGTTTGCCAAGGTATTAATGAAGTGCGTTTATACTTAATACATTCAGTAACGTAAATAGATATACAATGCTGCCAACGACAATGTATACAAGTTTTCTACTCGTAACGAGGTCTCTTTATATGAATTGCATTGAACAAGAAGATATTCAATTGGAATCCCAGGTGACATGCGTGCTTTCTGACCGACATGTAAACCGACGGAACTAATCAGTATTTATTTAAGAATATTGCGTTGAATTATTGAAACACAACAGAAATATTCAGAAATATTTTACAATAAATACCTTTTATACTTTTGTTAGCCACGCTACTTCTCTCCAGCTATATATTCTTAGATATAGCGATATCTGTGCGCTCGAGTGATTTAGGCATGAGAATATCATACAGGATTCGTTACACAATCTTACCTTACCATCCATGAGTCGAGTATATATTAAAGCGGTAAACTCGCCTTTACTGAAATAACCGTAATCATGATCAAAGCGGATTATCTTAAGTATAATGATTAATTACTTAGATACCGGTCTCATCACAATATGAAATTTGTTCGTACTAGCGTCAGTACGCAATTGGTAACAGACGAATGTAATGAAATGATTAGCGCGAGAAGTGGACTCCGGAGAGCCGAATGTGAGAGGAACACCAGGTCAAGACGCGAACGAAGCTTTCCAGGAGCTTAGGATGAAAAGTTTACATTAAATACAATTCTTCAATTTTGTTACCTTTAGTGCAAGCCGTCGTGGATTCTGTAGGCAGCTACTGCAGCGTAGGAATTTTTGACATTTTTTTATTCTTCATGAACCGTTATTAGAGAAGTGCCAGTGCCATTAACTATGCTCCTTACACATTTGTGGGCTAGCAATTGGTCGTTTGTTCTCATTAGATCACAGTCGTTACCCCGCCTTCAGCGTTGCTAAAAACGATCGATGTACTAATTAGCTCTTAGCTTTAACTCCCTTACTACTTATAGGGAACGGTGCAGTCAATTCCAGGCTTAACTTACGCAGAAATGTACTATCGTCATACATATATCGCATTCGCACAGAGGTAGTAGTTATAAGAAGGAGTGCAGAACCTCTGACCTTATTTGAGTTATTGGTCCTACCTCATTGATTACCATCATATGGCAAATTCAGTACATAATAATTATAATTATTAAAAATATTTTAATTAACTTTTAAATAATAATCTAGTCAACAAATAACAAATTCTACTTACATTGTTTACTCTTCGAAAGTCGGAGAATAAGTGAGCTCTGTGCTTGATCAATCGCGTTTTATAGTGTTGTCTGCCCCACCAGAGGCTAACGGAAATCACAAGACTACCCTCTTTTAAATTAAGAATTTCATATTAAAGTCATACTCAAATGAAAACTGATTTAGTTTATTATCGTTTGACAGTGACAGCTATTTGTAGTTACGACATATATGTTTAATTTTAAATGTTGATTAAAAAAACATTTTTATTGCGTTTTATTCGTCTAAAAATAAACAAATATTTTGGACTTACGAAAACTTGCTTATTTTAACAATTTTGCTAAATATCTCATTTCCATGGTGCTTAAACCTATAACGAAAACTTGGCGGCGCGCCAAAAGGTCAACGCTTATTTTTGCTGTTTACACTTTTGGCTGAGAATTACGAAATTTTCTACGAATAATCGTTTTGTTTTTAGAACGAGGTCTAATATGGACCAAAAAAACCTTAAGCATATTTAAAATAATCGCACTGTTAATTGCTTCCAGCACGGGGATTACAACTGCAACCCGGTATTAAAATGTATTATAAAGTGATTGTTATATAAACCTATGATATGATGTTCGTGTGTTAATATGGCATAAGGGTAATAAGCATTTATATTATTTAAAATGTTTACTACATACCTAAATTGCAAGTCCTTTATTCGTTTCTAATATGATATTTCTGCATTACATTTGTGAGTTTGTGAGTGAAACGAAGTGTGTATTATGGATGCCCGCGGTTTGGTTAGCATTAAATGACGAACATATCAACCTGCAATATTTATAAAAAAATATCATTAGACCATTATCTTCTCTACGAATAAAATCTATTTTAGTACTTTTAGGTTTTCAGTGTGCGATATAGCACGGTGGCTGGCGGTTATGTGTAAATATTTTAAAGTTATCCAACTCCCAGATTCCCGTCTCGAGGGTACAATTAAAAGTTGCGCAGTGCTTAATTTAATTTCTTATGATTCCGTAAAACTAGCGGTTACTCGGTGCAGGAATGTTATGAAATTTACTTAAAGCGCCCGACGGCTCTGAAACTTTGTTTTGCTGAAGCTTAACAATATTAGCGTAAACTTCCTCTGAAACGCCACTGGCGCAGATTGGATCGCCGTCGGATGATTATTATAAATTATAATATCTTTAAATACTGACACACATAAATTTTATACATGCAAGATAAAATGTTTCGGACATTATTTATCTTTCTTGATATTAAGAAATACGCACCGGCTGCCACATGGCATTTTCTATTCCAAGTGTAGGTCGAATGGGGTTTGGCCCGGCAGTACGACACGATACAGGCTATTTGAAAACCTTGGGTGATCATAGAATAAAAAGTTTGACATTTTTTTTTATTCTTCTGTCAGTTGTCGGTGCAGCACACAGATACAACTGCTATTTTATCTATGCGCTGGCAGTCGCCGGCTCTGCTGATTCTTTAATAAATAAAAAAAATGTTTTAGTATTTTTCACAGTTTTGAACACAGCTAATTGTGCATGTTTATATTTCCCCAGAAATTATAAAATAAGGTACGCTTGGCAAATTTCTTTATTAACACAAAACTACAGACCGGTAAAACACTTGCCAAGTCAGATAAAGTAAATAGATATGTATTGCATACTATTATTTTGTTTACTGAAAAGCATTGTCAATGTGACACAGGAGATGAAGCATTTCTGAAACAGCCGTAGCGGTAACGAGGTTTATGCACAGCGTGTGAGCGCTTCCGGTGCATTCATTAACTAGGCCCGATATCGCTCCGTCTGCGCGCACACACCGCACACCCCAGCACACCCTCGCACACCGCGCGGGTGGTGCAAGTTGATACGATTCGCAACTAATTGTCTATTAAGTGGTTGTTAACTTAGCATACTGGGGTTTGTATGGATTATGCACTTGTCCTACGTGACGTTGCGTTTGTCTTTATAATTTTTTACTCACATTATAAATATTAAATTAGTCTAGCAGTTTCTGCTAATTGTATACTGGGTGCCATGCGATAGCTTGACTTAACGACCGCTATCGATAATTGAGAAATCTACTGATTTATTTACTTTAATTATGTACTTGAGAAATAATAAAATAATACTTTCTTTTGAATACCCATTGCCAAAATTTTACATAGTGTATATTTGTGTGCTAATCATGAGTATTTATTGTGTTTCGGTGTAAACATATCCACGTATGTATTAAGAAATTAATGTACGTGATTTATCGGTTATCTAGCTGTGCCTTCTATCTACTTTGGGATAAGATGGGCGATTATGAGTTTTAAGAGAACATTATTATTATTTTTACTTTAAAATGAAAATGCATAAATGTTAATGCTATCACGCCGTTATTTATGGCTTGAGCTGTATCACGAGCGAGCAGACGACGAATCAATATGACGTTTGGCACGCTTCATTAGGCACCGCTTTAATTATCGCCATTAACGGCTGTGATTCCGGCGATCCCCGTGCATACGAGCAAGCGTTGTATTCGCCTCGACGGCTCGCAAGAAATCGGCTTCCGAGATCACTCCGGCTATATAAATATTCAATGACGTGGAACTTCGTCACCTGATCGTTGGTGGTGACCCAGTTCTAGGAGTCTTGCCGTTGTATTGATTTCTCATTCATGGATGGTATTTTCGAAATGTAAGACATAATATGTATATGCATGATTCAATATCGGATTTTAATGAAGTTTTCAGAAAATGCTATCATCTATGTAGACATATTGTTTAAAAAGATTAAAGCTTATTTAAAATAGCCAAAGATATATTTAGTGTAATAACAGGTAAATGTTCATCATGTAACTCTGTAGCGAAAAAATGCTTTTAGGGCGCAATTTGAAAAACCCAAGAAACACGATAAACTTATAACAATTGCAAAAGCATGAATAAATAAAAATAGTTATCGAATAGACGGGATACTGCACGGTCATTGTGAACGCGGGCGAGCCGTGCGCCGCCGAGCGTCCTTTGGTCGTAGCGCTCTTCGAGCTTAAATTCAAATTGCAAGCTTTATCCTAGTGGCTTTTTAAGGTACAGTAGATTCATAAGCCGTTGCTATAAAAACAAGCGTTTCGCTCTGTAGCATGCTGTGGCTCGTGTACAATAACGTCAAATCTGTCCGGAAATTGTGAAGATTCTATAAAATGTTTCGGTGCTGTATTGTGAGCTTCGTAACTCGTATGTAGTAAGTTGCACTTGTGTGCGAAGCCTGGGCGAGTGACAATACAAGTTTTTTTATATAAATCTGAAAACCTATGTTCTGTTTATTGAAAGTAATTAAAAGTATATGTGGCTTATGTAATATCATTTAAATAATGTTCCGTAACGAATATGTTTCCCTTTGACTTCACTATGCATTATGCAAATCCTTATATTTTTTACTTATTCTTGTCTTATAAAAATAGCATCTTTTTTAACTAAAACTAAATCCGTACCAAAACTTTAAACTCAAAATTGCTAATTCTGACGTTTATGAACATTGTTTTAACCCTCCATCTCCTCGCATAACGCTCAAACCGAATTGAGGTTCATTCAACCGCGGAGCGTAGCGCGCACGCGGCGTACCCGTCGCTCCGCCATCTCTTTGATTTTCCTTCACCAAAACATAATGTTAAATCCACTGGCAAAGTGCAGGTACTCGTTATGCATACCGGTACGTAGAGAAATAACGGTGGTCATCGAGTGCTTCAGTTCTACCCTCTCGATGATTTTGCCTTATTGAATATATTCATAACTCGCAGTTGATATCTTTTTTTATAAAAAGAAAGTTAAATAGCTATGTAGTACCTACTGGGAATTTTTAATATGCTCTTAATTTATTTTAAGTTTTAACTTAAGGGTTAGGTGTAACTTCGTTTAGTGAGTGACTATTAGCTGTGGTTTGTATCTGGATGATAAATAGTCGATGTACTCGTGTTAGGCCAAATAGTTTGCTTAGCGGCGGTCAACGGTTGATCGATGCGACGGGCGCGGCCGGCCCGTAACACTAGCCCAATGCGCCACAGTAATTGGTTTGTTTTATGGCCGCCCTCACCGCCCTCGCCGCCCTGACCGCTGTCTTGTTTGTATCCGCTTCGGACGAGTGGGGCCTTCATTATTTCTCTCTTGTGTGGAATTTTTAACCGTGTCCTTGTTCCATAGTTTATTAGTTCTTTTACTAAACGTACATACTTACATACGCGAAACGGATACACTGTAATATAACTGGAAAGTTTTAAATGAGACTTTGTATCGTTAATTGGTTAGAACAGAATAACTCAAAACACACAGTGTCCTCCAATTTGTATCTGAAACGCTTATCTATATATAAGTATCAATTTATCCTTCTGTCTATAGTTCGTATTAATAGTCGCCTGGGTCGGTCGCGCAGAGCTCTTAGCCAAGTTCGAATAGGTAGTAGGAGTACCTACAGTACACTGTATCGAGACGGTATCGCGTACGGGGAAAGTAAGAATTAAATACTCTGATTTGTTAAACATAAACATAATGTAATAGAATACATTATATGTTCGATTCATTACCACAAGGGACAACGGGTATCTTGGGTACAGACTTGAAATGGTAATCAAAAAATTTTTGAACTAATATTTCGGTTGATTTTAAATAGCTGTCAAATAATTTCGGGCTTTCAAACGTAGTACAAAGAAAAATTACTAATCTATGATCATTTTGAAATGACATTTAGATGGTTTTGGAATCGATTGATATTTATGGTAGAAAATATTTGTATATGTTTAAGTAATTTAATCAAAAACTATTATAGTTGAGTCGGAAGTAGGTAATTAAAGGATAATAAACGGTTCTATTCTTAGAGGGAATTATTTGCAATTTATATTGGTTCATAACACGTAGAAAATCTCACCGAATACCTTATTATGGGCTGTATAGTTAATGTGACATGATTCGTATGGGATTATTACACAGATGAATAGAGTCTCGAGTTGAAACTAATTAGCTCCGCTTGCACGGCGGGGTCTCTCTTTATAATGCAAAGAAGATTGTGCGCTAATTAAGCGAATGTCATTGTGTCCGCGCTTGAGCGGGATTTGCGGCCGGCGTTTGAACTTGACGGCATTATACTTTGACAAACGGTTCATAGAAGGAGAAAGTATATAGATGTTATTAGTTGGTTATTCAAAAGCAATCCCTTAACACGATTTGCGCGCTTACTAGAGAACGTCACGTAAGGAAAAAACGTTATGCTTTATGTCTCTAGATATTAAATTTGTGCCCTGAGTATCGAGGTCCTAACATGCGAGCAGCTTGCGCGGAAATAAGCGTAAGGAACCTTGTTCCTGACGGAGGTTCTGAGACCATATACCTGTTTTATAAATGTTATAATTAATTACACTAGTAACATAGGACAACCTAGAACAATAGGAACCTAGTTGGCTTATGTGAAAAGGTGCCGCGTACACTGTATTACTGTTGCCTGCCCACCATATTAATGTTTAAAAGCTCATTTAACATGTTTCTTTGATAAAAGCCGCAATCAAATAAAATTGAATAGACCGAGGCAGATAACTCTTTGATTGATGATGTTTGACTGATGATGTGAACGAGCCTCAACACGTGTTAATGTTGAAGTATGAAAACCGCTTTGTTTGTTAAACCCCTCGCGGTCACGCCAATCGTTGAAGCTTACCAAAAACGTTATACAGCTTTGAACAAATGTTTTAGAGAATTTGAAATCTTATTTAGATTTTATCATGAAACCAAACGAATTTTGAGACCCTGAAAATATTCTCTGACAACTATCAAGAATTTTTCATACATAACCGAAGATATATCAGACACACCGATTTTGTAAACTGTACAAATTTTATGTGTTAAAATTCACTAATTGGATATTTCAAAATGATTGTAAATTAAGGTTAAAAATTAAAATACAAAAGCCGCGAGTTTTCCACCATTTACTATTTATGTGAGAGGGATAATGAAACCGGCCGCGTGATCCACTCCACTGCTAACCGGGTCTAGGTCGGATCGGTGCCGATAGCAGCCCTGGCGCTCGCAGCACACACTGAGACCATTTCACATAAAGCTTATCTGGTAAAGAATACGGAGAACCGTTTTCTTCTCGTCTCAATGACGAACTGCAATGAGGTTTCACTTCTATACGACGTATAGCGATCATCGGTCATCGCTCATCGATTTTGGTCAAAAATTCCTGACCTTTTGTTTATGTGAAGTCATTCTCAATTCATGTTCATACGATCCAACGTTCTTCAATATTATTTTAATTTCTGTCGCGGTATTTCATGCACATCTGATAATTCAATGTTTTGCTTCATATATGTAAATTAGAACCGCTTTAAAATCATGGTACTAAAGCGAGAATGTTGCACAAAGTACACTAATAATTTACGTGATATTATTATTGTAGTAATAACTTAACTTATATCCGATATACAACATTTATAAGCGTAAAAACATCAAGATTGCCTTCACAAAGTACAAATAATATTGAAATGCTTAGTTTAGTAATTGAATCGTTACTGGTGTCACTACATTTATTGTACTCGTAATCTGGCGGAATCCAATAAAAAACAAATGAACGGCCGGCAGTGCACCCACGTGGCGGGTCGATAGCGGAGCGGCGAGGGGCGGGGTGGGCCGGGGAGGTCTCGGACTCGATCGCGACCTGTGACAATGACTACGTTTC
>DWEM01000514.1:0-18380 GCA_018245935.1 Agara belti belti
AAAAATCGAATACTAAATAATCGGTTTTTCTCTCTTTCAATTAAATCGATTTGTAAATAATCGATCAATTAATTGTGGGGCAACACATAGGCTACTTTTTATCCTAGAATTCCCGCGGGGCCGTTATTTACGCGGGAAAAATTTTGTGACACATTGAATTCCACGCGGGCGGAGCCGCGGGCAAAGCTAGTTTCATATATATCGATGTACGCTTACTAAACATTTTCGAACCATGATTTAAAATTTATTTTTATTCTTTTCAGGGCCGATCTCGCAGTGTTGCCTCACAACGCAAAACTCCACTACAATTTCGCTAACTTCTTAAAAGACATAGAACAACAAGAAAATGCGATAAGACACTACAAAGAAGCTTTGAAGTAAGTACCTAATTAAAAGTAAAGTTGATAGAGACGAATTCTAATTACTTCATTTGTTTTGCGAAGGCGTTGTAAACCTATGAGCAAAACCATAGACATGAATTTTTAATATGCTATAGATTCTTGTCAATGATTGCGTGACGAATGCACTTTGTTTAATGTCCTTGTCTTAATGTTTTTAAACGGCGTGAGGTCAATTCCGTAATTCACAGGTTTTTGTTTGTTTCGTTTCCAGGCTGTGGCCGAGTTACGCCAGTGCGCACAACAACCTAGGCACGCTGGTGCTGGCGTCGGGTCGCGCAGAACATCATTTTCTACAGGCGCTAAAATATAACAGAGATCATGTTAATGCGCATTACAATTTAGCTAAACTTTATAGGTAAGTGTTAAAAAATTACGAACCAATCTTTACCCGTAAGAGATTCCTGTAATCTATTGTCATGTGTCTCGAGCATTAAAAGCGGGATTTTATAGAACGTTGTGCATGTACCGGGAACTTACTAACACTGAAGGCTACACAACAGAAGTGCAACATATTTAGCAATGGTAATATTTAACAAAACGCATATTTAATACACCATACAAACAGTTACATGTATACATTAGATTGACGTAAATGCACTTAGTCAACGGGTAACTAACCTACATTAACCACACATTATCAAGACTTGAAGAAACATTCACAATCTCTAAGCAAATCTTTAGTTTCACTGTCATTGCCTGTGTCAATGACAACACTATTTATTTTGCAAATATTATTTAAAAGTTAAATAAATTGTTATGATTTCGGTACAGAAATTTACTAATATTTATACCGTATGTTATTGTTTGTTATCAAACGAATTCTGAAGCGTGTGTCAACGAGTATATTTCACGTAGCTGTCATCCGAAAGACTGTTTACATCTAGATTTCACATTTGACAAGAATGTTCACATTGTGTACTTCCTGTGGCTTATGATTTAGAAAAATTAAAATTTAATACGGTCCATCTGATCCAAAGTGGATTATGCAGTCAGCAACCGCGGGCTACAGCAATCAATCTACAGATTTCACCGAATCACTCCCGTTTCTGTGTTCTCCACGAAAGTACGAAATTGATTCCAAACCATCAAAACCCGAAATGATTCTATAACGTTAAACTATTTAACTATCATATTGTCTATGGTTTTAAATTGAACTATAACGGTTTTTACCACTTATACCATATAAATATTCACAGGAAAACCAACCGTAAAGCGGAATCCCTGAAGATGTTAGAAAGATGTATATCTCTGGAACCTAGGTTCGTGCAGGCGCATTTGGAGCTTCTTCTGGTGACTCCCGAAGAGGACAGGAGAGGAAATCTGGAACGTCTGCTCGAGCTAGAGCCGAGAAATTGGGAGCATTACCATTTGTACGGGAATTGGTATAAGGGGAGAGGTGAGGCATGAAAACGATATATTCTCAGCATTTTATTTACACAAAATATATTACTCCAAGAAATCTTTACCAATGCGAAATGTTTGAGAATAAAAAGCATTTTTTCAGGTCTTTGGCCCTTATCGCTGCAATATTATTTAAAAGCGATTCGAATATCGTTCAATCAAATAAAAGCGAATGAAAGAAGTGCGCTACCGCCCCTGCGAGCGGCGTGTTTGGTGCTGCGAAGTGCTGGGCAGAGAGCCAGACTACTGCAGCTTCAAACAAGGTAAGACTAATAGAACGCATTGGTAATGCGAGATGGTATTTTTTTACGGATATTGCAATAATCATGCTTTAGATATATTTTTAAAATGTATTTTATGTCCTAAAGTGCCGAAAACACGAATTATGTAAAGTACAAACATTTTAGTGACAATCTAGTTAATAGTTTATAGCTACCTCAACGGTAATGGAAATTATTAGGAATATTCAATAACGTTCGGCAAGCTTGACTTTACCATTTATACCTAACGTTCATGTTTTCGTTTGACAGTCTCTTTCTGAAGCCGTGCTACATTACCTTGATCTACACCAGTTGTGTTGCAGTGAGTGCAGTGTAGGTGATGTTGTGGCATGACGTTGCAGATGGCAGGGCGCGGGGGGCGGCGCGGCGGCGGCGGGGCGGAGGCGCGCGGCGGCGGCGGCCTGGCGCCTGCGCACCGAGCTCGCCGACCGCGCCGCCAAGTACGCCAGGGCACCTTTGGTATGTTCGTAACCACGTTACATTATTTAAACCAATACATCATTGAATTATTATGGAATTGTTCATACCAAATTTTTATCTCTACAAAAATTAAATCAGACTGTAAAAATTAAATTATAATATTTCAAGCGAATATCATATTATACCTATATAGTATCTATAAATAGATAACAATACATATGTATTCATTCAATAATTAAGCGACCGTACAATTTGCTCGATACTTATTATAAGTACATGATTATCTGCCGTTTTCAGGTGACGTCGACGTGCCTGCACCACAGCCAGCTGGAGGTGACGCCGGAAGCGTACAAACAAAACCAAAGACGAAACTCTATAACTATAACGTACAAAGTGCACAGTGCTCCGGTGAACGGTGGGGACGACAAAAAATTTTCAAACAAAGTGCTGAGTAACGGTTGCCAAAAGAACTTTAATAGCAATAAGAAGTTATCACTGTCCGCTCAATACAAGCCCATCCACAACAAGTCGGAGCCCGGCCTGAAGCAGAAGAGCTGCTCGTTGCACAAAAAGAAGAAAATCAAGGAACCCGAGAGTTTCACGCCCTTTGTCTCTGACCACTTGATAAAGACTTATTAGTGTAAGTGACCAGTTTAGGTCGTAACGACGGTGGCTGGTCATCGTAGAACCGCTCTTGGTAATAAACAGTTACACCACCATCGTTACAGTGTTTGTTATTTACTATAATATTAGTGAATGATATAATTTGAAAAATTTAATATGAATGTCATTGAATTTTTCTGATGTAACTAGCTGTTCTGTCTGGTGAAAACAATTTGTTTTGTTCACGCGTCATTCCGTTATTGCGAACTTAGCGCCATCTAAAGCGCTTATCTGATTAAAATACCTTTTCCCGAAGAACTGAAATATTTTTCCGTAAAAAAAATACTTAATTAAAAAGGTTGTTTAAGTTCTCACTAATTTGAACTATATTAATTGAAGGTTTATACAATGATTATAATTAATGTCCTAAATCAATATGGTGAAAAATTATGGTATTATTTAATAAATTATTGCTTGTCTTTTTTGTCACCAATACTCGTATATTTAGGTTATTACTAAAATACCTCCAGATACTAATAAATATAAGTAACGCCACTATTGTAACATTGTGCCATAATTAAATCTTGTATATAAATTGTAAATATAATTTAAGGGTTATGGTAAACCGGTATGCTAATTATAAACTAATAATCGTATCTGTTATATGCTACATACAAACTAATTCCTAATTGGTTTGGCATGTCTTAAAAAACTTGAAGTATGCGAAAACATTTGCTGAAACTGTGTAATAATATATTATACACGTTGCAGACATTTCATTAATTCATTTAATTTAAGACAATTTTGTTTTATTATTATGTTCAGAATTTCGTATCATATCTATTGAGTGCAAAATAATTATTCCATTGACGAAAAATGTCTTCAAATCAAGATATTGTTTTAAGCCAATGTCATCGTTATTGCTCACATAGTAAAAATTAAATCAGTCTGACATTGGTGGTATGTAGCGATACTGTTTGAACTAATTCGTATGAAATCATAAACACTTGACGCTGTGCATGTACTTTATTTATTTACTTTACCTAAAATATATGAAAATTATGTACCAACATATTGTTTTATTTTCCTACGTAATGGCAAAACTGTGGGTATCCACTTACTTACAATATTTTATTATGATACAATCCCGCAAGGTCTTCGAAGGGGTAGGCAGATTGCACCGAGTGCTAATTCTCTCTATCAGTTCCACCGCTGGACACAGACCTCCCCTAATCGGCGCAGTCCTGGCCCTTCTGAATCCAATGGTTTTCCGCGATGTTTCCCTGGTACCGGCTACCTACACACTCGATTATAATTGATATTAATTTCGAACAACTGAAATGTTGTATAGATGCCTGGCTAAATTGTAATATGTTATATATTCATTTCAATGTTACACTACATTTTTTTTGTTAAGATGTGAACATCTATAATTGGCTGTTTGGAAAGTTAATTTAAGTGACACTATTTTTGTAATAAAAGCTGTTGATGTTCCCTTAAATAAATTAAAAAAAAATGTTGAATGCCCAATCGCGTGTCGCAAAGCTCATCATAAACAACGTTACCGGTTAACGCCACGGAACAAACAAAACAATCTGCAAGTCTACTTGGTGCTGTCGACATACTCGCCTACATTCCTTCCGAGCGATAGACTCACAGAACCAATCTGTTTGTAAATAATTACTATTACCGAAACGAAATTCGTATTACGAAACAGCCGATCAAAAGAACTAAATTACTTACTTAATTATTTATCTTATTTAACTTCATTAACTATTACCCTATTTATTATTGAGTAGTGCCCGCAACGGCAGGCTTAAGGCTTCGTGCCGGTTATGTAATAGATGTTGCCCACAACGATGGCGATCGAAGGCTACTCGTAAATATGTTCCAGTGGCTTATTAGGTCCACGTTAGTACTTTGAATTTACTCTGCATCACCCATGTATGTAGGTACCCAAATAGCTGCCTAAAGCGTACTGCTATATATATTTAAGTAAGTTCAGAAATTATTTATCATACCATATTATCATACCATATTTGTTCTGTTGAGAAGTAATTACCGAGCTGAGCCTATTTAATGCAATAGATCACTTGAATAAACTTGAAGAAACATAACGTTTCTACAGATTGCAATAAAACCGAAGATCTCTTTTCAAACCAACATTTAGATTAAACGAAGCCGCGCTTTCAAGACTGCTCGTGCGGAACTGGCCACATTCGGACGTGATTCTCTTGCACATCCTGCCTCTCGCTCATTCGGATCGTTGTTAATACGAGAGGGAGCAGGACACTGTGTTCACGTAAGCCTGTGTAACGGTGGCTTGAGTCGTGACGCTATACAGACAAAGGTAATTATTTGTTTAGTCGCAGCACTACTAATAATATTTCCCATATTTTGTTCGTGAGTTATGGTAACTTTATTTTTATATTAAATCAGGAATCGGTGATTAATTCTGAATGTATTTAATGTTGCTTATTTATTGCTAAGCAAATATGACTTTTACACCGGATATTGCGGGTTCGATTCCCTTTAAGAAACAAAGGTACGCTTTGAAAGTTAAGATTGCGAATCGAAAGCGGCGCCGCGAGCAGAGCCTAGTTTTTTCACAAACACCAGATGCGTTACATCATTTTTTCGGTCAAGGGAACGATTTTTTTTAATAGCCATTTAACTGCAACAGTACTTTGTATTTTAGGTACTAGAGACCAAGAATAAATAACATTAAAATAGAAAACAGAGTTTCAAAATACAAGAATAATTTACGAAATTTAACGGCAAATTTCTTACAATAGTCTTAGGGAAGCCTATCGTCGTTGAGGACTGTAAAAATATGTCACGTTCATAAGGGTATATAAACACATAGTATTTACAATTCGAAGTCCTAATAAACCTTTAAAAAGTGCTCTGTATTTATCTCAGCCTTCTACGTACAGAACAGATCGAAGAAAAAATACAATAGAAATATTCAATTTCAATAATCAAATGACTATTGTTTGATTATAATCATATTTTGCTTTATATACAATTTACCGCAGAACTAAAGATACAATGAACATTTCACAAACAAATTCGGAAATCTAACGACAATAAAATCTTCGGATTCAGAACTGAAGATCAATTGGATTCAGCAAGTGCAGGGACATACACCGGTGTTCGATTTTTGAATTCCAGTTCGAATATCGAACTACCGACATCGTACAAAGCCACCGTTTTAACAAACAGGTTAGTTGTAGATAAGATAGATAGATTCCATCAGCTCTTTGAAAAATTTAAAAAATTCTGAGCATAGATATTTGGCATCCTATTTCTACATAGACATTACCGTCTGGAATGAATCAGGAAAATCAACTATTGCTTGCCACTGTTTCTAATATGTATGCATTGCTTGAATTAAAAAACTACTTTCTTAATTTCCCAAAATATATAAATTCTGTAATCTCTCTGAAGTAGTCAGATGGCAATATTTGATTGTAATAGTTGGTACTTACTTTATTCATGTTACCGTTTCAATTGGAAATGCAATTCGGTTGCGGTGCTTGGACGCATGTGTACGACGCAGACTGCTAAGTTACGTCACGGTTGTAACAAAATTAAAGGTAATATGGTTACAATGGATGTTAGTGACTGTACTGTTACAGTTCCACTTGCAATATTTGTAACACTGACACCGTTTGGAACATTCAATCACTAGCTTAATGTGATGCAATTCGATTTGCTTTTCGTAAAAACACTTCTAGGCAATGAATTCGAAGGCGATTGCTATTTGGGTCCGTTATTTCTTGATATTTCATTGACATAGTTGCAAAAATCCGTGGCCAGCATACCTCTAGACTTTTTTTGGTGTTTTGACAGTTTTTGAACTGTGTCAATGTTCCATGTTTTCTTCACTGGTTCACTTTTGACAAAACCATCGTGGTCATTACTAATTTACTAGTGCATTCGTGAATGGACGTCTAGGGTAATGATAATCATCGATATAAGGTGTTTGTCTGTTTGTAAATATTAAAATAATAAGGCTTCACACTCGTTCTATTGTTACCGCTGACATAGATAGAGTAGACATTACGAAGAGAAATCCCCAAACACTGAGATACAGATTAGTGAACTAATTTAATCAATTTGATGTCAGCTCGGTCTGTAGATCTCGATGCTCTCGGCAAATCCATTTTGCATAATGGTTACTGTACGGTTAGTCCCGTGGAGCATTCGGTTACAATTCCACCTGGAGCTTCATCTACAATAGCACTGACAATATAATATTGACCATATCCTGCATTTCATGTACTGATTGCAAATGAATCTTCGTTATATTTATAGCAAATAATAATATGAGTAATTCATTTTACTTTATGCATCCAATTTATTTGAGTTTTAAACATAAATATATGCTGATGGTTTCACGTACGTCAAAATGTAAAAAGATGAAAATGAACTAAAACCTTTCAACTTTTAACCTGGGATTGGCTCTCAGTTGGAAGACTTCCTATTAAAGTTCTTATCGCACACTTAATTTTGATGTGTATCGGTTTCTCTAATTTTATACTCAGTATATCAGCCAGTGGTCGCAGTAGCTACGAGTGGCGTAGACCACTGTGCCGAATGTAACATTTACTTCATTGAATAGATTGAACACGGGTGGCACTTACCACTTTACGTCACGCTTTCTCTGGGTGTGACTCATGAATTAGACCGGATTATTGTCAATTACTGCAGTGATAGTCTAGTGGTTGGAAATTCAACCTTTCACTCTCTAGGTCTGGGATTCGAATCCTGGCACTCACCTCTGACTTCACAATAACAATGAAGGAAAAAATCGTGAAGGAACCTGCACATCGAAAGTTGTAATAAAGTATATAATATTTTCCGAAGTATGTGAAGTCGACCAATCCGCACATGGCCTACTTGGTAGGCTAGGGTCTAAAATGTTATCGCTATCGAAGGAGACTTGTGTTCAGCAGTGGAACACTAAAAGGGTCGAACACTTTTTTAATTTAATGATTGAATTAAAAAAAATATTTCAATTATCTTGCTTGTTGAAGACGGTTTGCTACACAATGTTTCAGCACAATGTTTCAGCGCTCATATTATTGTATGCTTATACATATTATTCTACGGGTATTGTATCAGAAACTCAAGTTACTAATATTAAACCGTAATAATGCGTCAATAACCACAAGGGATTATTGAATGCAATTAAAAGTAACAAAACGTCGAAATTCAAAAGCATTTTAAATATATTGACATTAAAGAGAAAATAATAATATCATCTCACATTTTAAAAATGCACGCATGTATTTCTGACGGGGTAGCTTAACACAAACGGTACGGGTCCAGAGCGGACGCGTTAAGCGGCCCCAGTCGTTCACACCTAAATGACAGATCACAATTTATATATTTGCATCAGTCTCGGTATGTTAAATTGCATTAAATACTCAAACGCTATTTTATTAATCAGATTACTAAAGTAAACAATTTTTACAGTCGCGTCTCGTCAGGACGTTTTGAACGTCCTGCAAACAGTGCGGTGTTATCTCTGAGTGATAATGTGGAGCTGGAGGACATATATGAAGGCGAGGCCTCCGCCCGCTCCCACACCGACGACGAGCGCGCCGCAGAGATATGTGTTAGAGACCCTCTACTGCATGTGAGTACATTCTTCAGTAATCATTCATTCCTCACTTGTATGCAGTATATTTAGATGCAGTACTTTTATGTTATACGAACAGGAAGTAAACAAATCGGTGGAAATAAATGATATTGTGTAACTTCACTTATAATTGGCTTTTTGATCTACTGTTTAGAATCCCAAACACAACCGGAGGTCGTGGGTTCGATTCCCAACCGGGACTAACATTTGTGTTATGAGCACATTTGTTTGGTCTACATCTGGGTCAAATAAAATATCTTTGTAAGTATTATGTGGTATATATATGTATCGTAGTATGTCAGACGTCCAGGCTCTGCCTAGTTTGGGATAGAGTGTCCGGACGTATTATTATTATTATCACTGAAGTTTACTTAAAGTTACAGAGGTGGTCTCAGCATTTTAACGTGTTGACGTGTTACTTTTGCAATATAAAAGACTGTATAGCAGCTTTTACCACCTTCTCGTGACCCAGTAAGTATTGTATTTTATGGTTTCCGAGTTAAATTCAATTTACCAGTTAATCGTTTAAAAAAGTAGTTAAGAAATAATACATTCAGGGTCGCGACTCAATGATAATAAATTATAAAAACGCCAATTGCGGGTAGATCGAAAACAAAGCTAACCGGCGACACGACCGGCGACTTCGTAGCGGCGTCTCTTTCGTTCCACATCCCATGAAAATCGGTCGCGGATTGCGCAATATCGCACGGTCGCGGCCCGGTCGGTAAAAGTTCGGTTCACGGCCGGCCGTTTTCACTTGAAAAATCGCGAAAATAACCGACAGGGAAGCGATTCGATCCGGGTTTCGTTCGCTTTCTACCGCGCTGCGTCCACGCAGTCCGCCCCCGGCCGCATCGCGCGCACCACGCTCTCGTCTAGACCATGTCGTAGCACGGCGCACGCAACCGCTAACGCAACGAATACAACGCGAATTATTTGTCAACGGTGAAAGGCCACTTTATAAGTATATAGCAAAAAACTGCCGGTTTCAGCTCAGTACGAAATGCGGTACGCCATCTGGCTCTTGGTAGTGGCGGCCGCCGTCGCGGAGATCGCGGAGGAGCCCCGGGTGGAGGAGGAGGATCTGGAGGAGCCGTACGACGACTGCGAGCATGACGAGCGGCGCAGGGACGCCGGCGACGAGGGGCCGCGCGAGGGACGCGCCAGGGCCGAGCGCCACTGCGACGAGCCGGTGTACCGGGAGCGGCGCTCCGCCGAATACGTAAGGTCTCCTCGACGAGTGCACCAGTACGAAGTCCACGAGCTCAACGACGAGTCGTCCTTCCCCGCGCCCCCGTACGAGGAGATGTTGGCGGCCAGTGCGGAGCATTACCACGAGTACCGGGCGCCGCCCGCGGCACGGTACACGCAAGAAGTGAGTGCGAGTCGACCGTTTGGTATTCGTCCAGTGTCGTCCGGTAACCCTGTGCGAGTCGTGTCCAATGTTGCATCCCCCGGTGACCCCGCTCTCGCTAGCTCGCCAGTAAACGTAGCGCCAGCGCAGGCTCCGGCGGGTGGACCGGTGGCTCTCGCGCCCGCGCCTCAACGAGAACTAGCCATTCCCGATTCGGCGGTGGCTGCGGGCCATCACCACGATGAGCATCACCGCGGCCACGAGCACGGCGGTGGCCACGCTCACCACGGCGCGCACCACTCCGGCCGCGGCGGCAAGGTATTCGGGCTTCTATTTTTACAAACCGCACAATTAGTCATACTTTCCATTTAATCTTCCTTACAATTACTGCATTTTAATTTGATGCTAATTTATTGTAATGATATTTCATTAATGTAACATTTTTATATATTTCTAACCGAGAATCCTGTGTAATTTGTTAATTAAATTGTAATTTATATGTTTACGCTCCGAGAGCATTACACACTTTTCTACTCACGGACTACATACACGTGTGCATATCGATTATTTATTATCGGCGTGAACATTTATATTCTTTGTCGGAGTGTTAAAACAGTATATAACAATATTATACTATAAAGTAGAAAAGAAAGTGCTCAATTTGTTAAATTAATTCTATGATGTACAATGATTTTAATGAATTTGAGAAACGAAGTTAGTGTACGAGTACCTACATATTAATGAAAAAGATAGTGAATGTACAAAATGGCCGGCATTACCCGAATAAAACAATGGCAGATGTATGAATAGAAAAGTTAAACCCGGTCGAGGGTGCTGTCAGGTACACATTTTTACAATATACCTACGATTAAATTTGCAGACAAACGAGGCAGTAGCGAAAATATTCCAATCCTAATAATTTCATTATTATTTTTATCGCTTCGTTGTATTAATATAGTAAAACAATTATAACGGCATTGTACATATCATGTACACAGGTATGTGACGAGGAATGTTTATGAAATAGATATGTTTTGACATTTTGTATCAAATGTATCTAGTGAAGGTGCTCCCTTAACCTTCCGAAACTTAACACAATTATGCTCATATGTTATTCATTGCAACCCTAAGTGCGAGGCAGGTTATCCCGCAGAATGTTCTGGACATCGGCGGGGCGATACGAGAAGAACCTTAGTTATATTCCAACTACGGCGTAGTCAGTGAGCGCTTTGTATTCCATTGTTCAATGTTAACATGTGTGTGTGTGCATAATAACTCAGCGGGCTTATTGTGTGTGCAATTTTGACTTTATCTTATAGTTCGTATTTATCACCTTTTGAAAGACTGTTTTCAAATACTAGCAAACTATTATTGAGACTAAAAACAAATTGAACTAAGACAATATTCGTATTTAAAATTACAGGGTTTGTCATTAACGAGTTTAATACGTCTCCCGAGCGTTAATTTCTAAAAATCGTAGTAATATACGAATATTTTTCGTGTAGGTAACTCAATGTTAATAAGCTACTGATATTCACAGAGTCACAAAGGTTACAGTTCGGCCCACCACGTTGACAAGGGTGGCAAAGGATTCAAGACGGACGAGCTGCATCGCAAGGAGTACGAGGAGGCGGACGGGAAGAAGAAAAAACACCACGACCATGCGGACCACCGCGGCAGCCACGAGGAGGAGGCGCACGGACAGCGCGGGGCGCATTTCGGAGAAAAGAAAGGTCATAAGAAGGGACACAAAACTAAAGGCAAGTGGACATGGTTTCTATTCAAATAAATTCATATCTGTTGTCACCAAATTAGCACTCGTTCGCCAAATTTTACAATAATGTGTTAACAATAATAATAGTAAAATAATTGGGGCAATGCGCCGCGCGGCCGTCTAATCCAATACATATATAGGATATTTTTATTACGCCCAGACAAAACGAGCAAATGTGCTCATTATACAAATGTTCGTCCTGGGTGGGATCGAACCCACGACCTTCGGTTTACCAATCGGATATCTAACGGGTCGAGCCAGTTAATTACCAATAAGACCCTAACTATGGCTTCCCTATAAAACTAATTATCTTGTTGCAACAAAGTGTCTACGCGGCCGCATCTCAATATTGGGGGTAGTAACACATCGGTAATTAAACGTACCTACGTATTAACCGGTATAGCTTTATCTCCGGGCATGTAGCATATGGACGATGACCTTAAAGGGGATAATACGAGGAATAGTAAGCTAATGTTACTTCCATTATATAATTAAAATTCGAATTCGAAATTCAACGCGAGTGAAATGCCGCGGCGCAAACGTGAATCGCAGTGATGGTAATTATCATTAACCACGGGTGAAAAGAAAGTCTGATATAATCGTGGTCATGCCTACTAATGTTATGAACATTGTTTGTTTAATAGATTCGGTCTGTAACTAAATTCACAACGCTGTGATTTAATATTCTTTTTCTGATTTTAATTCGCGGCCGTTTCTTATTCCCAATGGTTGTGCTGAAATCGCTTTCTTTAAGCTCTAGCGAAATACACACCGGTAGAGTACAGAAAGATATTGAAATGAGACAATAGTATTACATTTATAAGCCTTTAATGGTTAGGAACTGAGTGAACACCGAATCAAATTGAAATAACACGATTAACATGAAATCGCTTCCATCAAATTATTAAACAATGTAGTTAAATTGGCTCGACGTTACCGATTACAATCTGTAAACATTATTGGAAATTTACACAACGGTAAGTAAGATTATATAACTTTGAATTGTTTGTGGCAGCCCAAATCACTTCGATTACAACAAATTTATTGTCTATGATAATACAATATTTAATATTACGGATGAATGAATTAAATGTTGTGAAATGTTTACGATCTTGTAAAGATTTATTCAGTACAGATATCACTATTATTGTTCAGTTTAACACGACGGTCGTTACGTATAAATAAATTTTTACATTTGAAAATAGTAATTGGTAAACAGGAATGTGATCTTTCATAATTCTCGATAGTACCTATTGAGTTCCAGAAAATTCTTTGACCGATCACGAAGTGGTCATCATTGATGAAAACGAAAAAACGTTGCGGCGAGTGAAAGTAGCAATCGTCGCAGGAAGTTATTCATGGTTCACACTGCGTTGTCTGTTTGACCTCGGACGTAATTAGAGAAATTGCCTTGCGGGATTATTACTTTATTTACTCTAACAACAATGCAAACGCCACCCCGAGCGTACATTTGAGATGTCGTTATACTTTTTCTATCATAATCCATCGCCGCATGAAGCCCGTCCCAAACTCGACCGGCCGCTAGAAAAGCAGACGCGTACGAGTCATTACGATTACAGGCTACCACAACAAGTACCACAAGGACGAGTTCCACAAGGAGCACAAGTTCTACGACGACTTCCACAAGAGCGGCGAGCACCACCGCTACGGCAAGTTCAACGCCAAGCACGCCAGCAACGAGAGCGGCAAGAAGAAGGCGCACCACGTGAACGCCGGCCACGACTTCGTGGAACGCGGGAAGAAGGGATATAGGTCCGCACGTATATTGATAAATATATTGATCTGTTGCTCGACTGAAATGAGTTGCTGCCGATTAGTTGGCACCGGTGTTCATTGTTACGTTTTCTGTGTGAGTCTAAGAATGATACTCCGAATGATTCATTTGAGGTTGATAAAATACTAGTGGTTCGACACGAATTTGTTTGAATTACCGGTCCACGCCGTCTATTATTAACGAAGAAGCATCTCCTTGCACGCTAATTTCAACATTGAATATACTTTCCAGAATAAACATCATTATCACTCACCGGCCCATAAACTATGTATGAGTGTCAAATGTCATACAAATCCAATCAGTATTTTTTGCGTAGATGTTTTACACAACTTTCACTTTCGTATCATTTCTTAATCATCTTTGTTAACATTAAAATGTTATGGATTTATATCGTCGTGACGATCCAATTCTGTCAATAGTCTTTGTATGCATGTTGGTTCTTATTGTTCGTTTTTATGATTTCAGTAACAAGGGCCATATGGATTCCGATCACAAAGGATACAAGGGCAAGTCGGGTCACGAGGAGCATCATGAGAAGCACTCGCAGCACGGCAAGAAGGGCGGCAAGGAAGGCGGATCCCACTGGGGCTACGCAAAGAACTAACATTGTATACAACATCGAAAGGCTTCATGAACTCAAGGAGCAGAAAGATCTAACAGTGTTCCTTGTTCCGTCATTTAATTATTTTCCGACACATTAAAATGTAAGTCCCTATTGTCCGACTAGTGCAGAAGCTCTGACTGATTTTAAGTAGAACTGCGGATTGAGTTAAGGTCAAATAGCATCATTTTTCCTTTATAACACCGCATCCTGAATTAGTTACAGTTTTTCCAAAAGTTATATATACTTGCCACTGATTATATTCCGGAGTCCACGTAGTGTGAGCTCGTTAACACGGCACTTATACGAGTATTATCCCCAACATGTAATCCTACAGTGATGGACGGACAATGAATTATCGGAATTATGTCAAATGACGTAACGTACCTCGAGATGATATGTATTTTAAATTTATTTTGGAATAAATCAAATGCGGTTAAAATTTTAATACAAAGTAGTGTAGTTTGATAAATGTTTAAGGCTGCTTTTAGTGTTAGGTTAAGATGTACAGAACTTTAAAGTTACTGGAACCGTCCAGCTTGGAAATTGTTATGATTATTTCTTATTATTATTTCTTATTTCGTAGCCATTTCGAACTAATTTTATTATTAGTTTTGCAGAGTGGAAATATTATTATTATTATTATACCATCACGTCGAGTCCCTAACGGGATAGGCAGAGAGAAAAATAATTACAGTTATACGTAGTGAGCTTTATCGTGCTTACAGCGATTTCTATACAGTTTTGGTAGCTATACATTTCACGAGGTCGGTGAAATGAATTGTTTGCGTATTATACTGAAATGCTTCTTCTAATTCATTTTTATAAGTTTTAAAACATTGTATAATTTCTCCCATGCGACAATGTCTTCATGATTTTCACGACCGTAACCTACTTTTGCCATAATAATATTAAGAACGTCGCTCGATTCTATGTTAGTGTATTCTATTACTGCTTTGTTTTAATCCACTTCAAGACTCTAAAAGAGCCACAGTATATTGTGACTACCATTTTTACATAGATGCGGGTATTTCACAAACGCTTGTAAGAAATCTATTGACTCCATTCATAGCCAGTTTCATGATAAGATGATACAATGAACTCGGTGCAAGTTAATGTTTTATATACAGACATCGTGCGCTCGAAAACTTGTTTTGAAATGCAATTTCGTAGCGAATTGTAATACAATAGAAAAAGATGTGGTAAAAGTGCATAAAAAATGTTATTTCTTAAGCGGAACTGAATTTTATTTGCGAACGACCTTACGACCATTTCGCCATATTTTCTTTGCTTAGACTTCAACCGTTGCATGTGTATTGGTAATTTTCTCCAATTATTGCAAATTGTCAGTTTTAGTTTAGGTTATCTTTTGGACCACTTGGTTTTTACCACATATTTCAGGTTTTAAGCAAACTCTTGTATTGCCCTTGTATAGTATATACAATTTTATTTTAATATCTCGTTTGAATACACCTCCAAATTGATTATCGTATTTTGATTAACGTTAGCATTAATAATAAATACATAATTGACATGCTTTAATAGTATGGCTAACATAGCGGAGTAAGATAGAAATACTACATGAATTAATACAAACGTTAGGTATATAAACTACTTCGGTTTGTTTCAATTTTATTTACAACTTACTTTAGTAAGCTTTAAGTAAAGCGTTAGTGTGGTAGTATATTTTGTATTGAATAATGTTTTGCTTTCTTTTGATAAACACTGTTCATTTAAATTCTATTGTAAGATGTGAAAATAAAATGATTTATTTACAAAGGAAAATGGTTTTGTTTTAATACAAGTAATGCCTAATCCAACACTCTATCAACGACAACGACAACGACAACGACAACGACAACGACAACGACAACGGCAACGACAACGACAACGACAACGACGTAACAACACAACAACATAATGAAAGATCAAATAACTTACATTAGTGCGATCGTTTTAGTGGTTCTACGCGCCCCGTAGATGAGAGCGATAGAGCGAGAGAGGAAACCTGAAGAGGAGCACCTTTGCTTATCGAACGCAAAATGTTAAATGTATATGTTACTTAAATGTGTATGATACTTTTCCCATTGTACAATTTAGTTTTCTTATGTTTTTATACTCTTCGTAGTAAAATCTAAGCTACGCTGATTAAATCGCTGGCATTGTTGTACACGAAGTACCACCCCACACGCATAGCATACTACATTACATATTTCCCTAAATATTATATATTTATACTCATATTACAAGCCATATCATTTTTATTTGTAATAATTTAATGTTACGATAACATTTTTATGTAAGTATGAGAGAGAAAGAGTTTTACTTTTATACGTAATGGTTATTTATTATATTGTAATAATTTTATGAGGTTATTTTATTATAAATTGAACGAGAAGGGATAACGAGCGGCGGTAGGTCGGGACGACGTGGAGTTTGAATATATTTCACGTCTATAGGAAGGGCGGCTGGCAGGGTTCCCTGAAGCCGAAGCTAGGCTCGTAGTGGGTGATGTAAATGGCCACGGTGTGGTGCGGCCGGCGCGGGAAGAACACGCGCTGGCCCGCGTCGTCCACGAACTCGGAATAGTCCATCGACCATTCCCGTTTCATGCCGCATTTCTCACATATCCCGGCTCTGTATATTAACGACAAAAATCGTAGCAATCAATTTAATATTCATGTACTTTATTATAACTATTATGAATGAATACTTGTAATGCTATGGATGCCGTTAGGAATAAGATGTTATTATTATTAACAAACGAATGAAATGCTGGCGTAATAAACTGTCACGTGGGCTCATTACTACAGCAAATCTTTCCTCTTTGATAGCGCTGTGAGTTTTTTCAAGGAGAGTTATTTATAACAATCGACGACCTAAATGTGTACCGTATAATAAACAAAAAACTTTTAATTCCAATTCGTTTTGCAGGTCTGCAACTGAACATCCCCATTTGATGTCATCAAAATACGCAACTACCGTAGCATAACAACATTTTAGTGCGCTTATTGTAATATTAGCACACGCGGGGTCAATATTTAGAGGGTATTTATTGTACGTTGTCAAAACACTAACGTGTATTGGCTGACGGCGACCACCTGCACCAGGGGGTAGCGGAGTTCTTCGGCGTGAGCGAGCGCCGTGCGCAGCAGCGCCGTGCCCACCCCCTGCGCCGAGACCTCGGCCGCTGTACCTAGAATCTCCACCTTCAGCGTTCACAACGGGAAACATTAATTTCCATTCAAATTTGGTATGATGTTTAAACTAAACTTAACTTCCTCGCTGAGAGTCGGTCCCGATCGTTATAGTCAAATCTTGTCTGAAGCCTCAAAGGTAGCTTAAAACGCTCGACAGTCGGGTCGGCCACTAACCCCTATCTCTCCCTATCTGAACTGGAGCAGCGCGTAGGAGTATAACCGGGGCCTGCCGCAATTACAAGAGGGACCCGCGCCCAGCGAGGGAATTACAAAAAAAGCTGCAACCCAAACACTGACCTCGTAAAGGAAATCGACGTTATACTTTTGAAACAAGTTGGGACTTCTGAGGCAGTGCGCGCAGAAGTACATACGATTCCGTTCCGGTGTGGACGCAGTGTGGTGCGCCCACTCCTCGAGCTCGTCCGCGGCCCATGGAAACACTTTGTTCGCTACGCTGACTCCTATCACCTTCTGTTCGCCTGTTCTCTTAATGTACTCCAATGCCAGAAGTCTGTCACCTGAGTTTTATATAAGTATGTCAAGACGATGGAATCCGCAGTCTCAAGTTGCGAACAGACTTGCACACAGAGTTGTAACGACGAGAGGTTCCAACTCACTGTTCGGCCAAGGGGTTGCGGATGCATTTGTGAACACCCTATACAGTACTGGGCAATGTTTGCGATTGTCAATACATTCATGTTGATAATTCACCTACTTTACCAACACAGCGTAAAGCAACGCGAAGCAAATAATAAATAAATAAAATATGTTATTCAGCCAAAGTACTACAACATATTTATAGACATACAAAAACATAACAAGCTTGGTACGTAACATCACGCCTGTATTCCCCGAAGGGGTAGGCAGAGGAGTGTAGTACACCCCCACATTTCACCAGTT
>DWEM01000515.1:0-18378 GCA_018245935.1 Agara belti belti
ACGACCTGGTCAAAGCCGCGGGAAACCGGTGGATCCAAAAAGCTCAAGACCGTGAGTTATGGCGAGATTTGGGGGAGACCTATGTCATGCAGTGGACTTCACTGGGCTGATTAAGAAGAAGAAGAAGAAGAAGAAGCTATGATAATCGGACAGTTCATAAACATATTACATAATACTTACATCGATATTTTCATTACATTCAGACACAAATCAAAGGAATACGCTCTTCACACAAATATTTGTCCTGGATGGGAATCAAAGCCACGACTTCATTTTACAATCGGGAGTTTTCAAGTACTAGATTAAACGACTATCTAAGATGTGTTTGCTTTTTTATTTATCCAATAACCTCGTTCATCGCGTATAGATCTCGTTCGAGCGACTCCTTACCTCGGGGAATAACCACACTCGGTTGCATCAAACCAACTGTAAAGTTATTGATCGTGAAAACGAATGTGCTGGTTCATCTCTGAATCCCTTAACGATTATGTTTTACAGTCCACTTTCATACGACTCTACGAGTTATGTCTGTACCTGTTATTTATGTAATCTCTACGGATACAAAAATAACCATTCTGTTTGGTTTTATAAAAACAAATGTATCTTGAGAACGTAAATGTGTTCCGCATAACCCAAGTGTCTTTGTTACGTATTTTGTTTTTTTTAATTGTACCCAAACTAATATTACTCCTCAATTTGAAATGCCAAAGAAACCTGAAGACCAGCTAGCATGTAATTCTTTGCATTTGTATACGTAACACTAAACATAGATAGTCACTTACTATCTAGGGGAAAGTATATTCCTTACAGAACATCAACATAATTAATGGGTTTAAAGTAACGAAAACGGTCGCACGATACCATACGATAACGTGTATACCCTCCCACAAAAGACACGCTTACAACGTATGGATGTGCCCGTGATTGGTACCAGTAATTGGCGGGCGTACGTGTCGGCGCCGCGTCGCCTGATAACTGCAAGCGTAAAGATTTCCAATGCTCATCATCTTCATCCCTCGCCCTCGCGTCCGGTAATAAAAACGTATTGCCCGGAGAACCGCGCGGAATACATATTATAGCAATTTGAACGCACTTGCTAAGAATAGGAAAAATCCAATAGATTTTACATTAGTACAATCGTATGAAGTTTATGGTATAGCCATCCATGTATAGCCTCCTACATAGCATTTAAATGGCAATAGCAAATTAAATGGTGTAGTGGGATTGTGAGTTTAGTTTCTTAAGATTGTGTTCGAAATCCAACACTTCGCGAGTTGCGAAAAGCATCTACGAAATGACAAGACGCGGGCGCAAACCCGCTTGACAGAAAATGTCCCTAAGAAATGCTAATGATGAAGTCGAAATTATAACATCTTTGAACACGAAACCACCATCCATTTCGCTATTTACTTACATAATTAATTGAATAATCCGATATAATCTGTAGTTATTTATACAAACTATTTGAGTGAATGCTTGAATTATAAATATTGACCGACCCGCACAGTCCCGCCGTGTAAACAGCGGTGTAATTACGGCGCCGCGCCACCTACGCGATATTTCAATTAACTACGCAAATCTGAACGTTTATTTAATATTCGTCGGAGTGGAATGAATAAATTACTTTGTGACTGGCCTCGTGGCCCGATGACAAATTCTGACTGCTAAGCTGGAGTTCGCAGGTTCGATCCCCAACCAAAACAAATATCGGTCTGATGGTCACAGTTGTTTGTTTATTTATCTAATCACTAGGGGTTACGAAGGACAAAGGTAATGCCCAGCGGTATACCATACATTTTATATGTATAAGCTCATCAGCTATACGGTAATCATAACATTTAATTGCCTAATTTGGTATGAAATAGCCATGTGTGGAAATCTCCTAAGTATTATTGTTTTCAATATGCGACATACATCAGTGTACCTATCTGGTATGAAGTAATAATACTCAGAATTCATTTCTGACTGCATAGATAATGATAATAACAATTTTGGACAGCAAACACCACCTTTTCATCGCAATTAGGTAAAACCTTACTTATAGTTACCAGACAATTGATAAACATTAACACATTATCTAAAGCTCGTAAATACAGCCCTAAACATAATTTTTGACCCAGACATAGAACAAACACTTGTGCTCCTCAGATTAATATTCGTACTGGATGAAAATCGAAATAACAACCTTCAACTCGGCAATTAGGATCACTGACTACTAGACTAACATGCCAGACAATAAATGCTATAATCATCCTTAAATAGGACTCTACGAATGGGGCTGTTAGTGTAAATTAGTCCAGCTATATAATATTAGTTGGTTACAAATCATTGGTATCAGGACTGCAGGAATAGGTCTGCAAAAAACATTAGTACAATTAGTTATGTTACTATACTTTCAGTTACTATCAGTCTATATCCATAATATTATAGGTTGGACAAAGATGCGTTGCAGCTCTTAAGGTTTAAGATGGTCCCTTTAGCACACACATGGTACAAAATACAGAAATATTTACAACTGCTCCACGGTAGAAACAGGTAGTAATTGTGGTACGTCCCCGGGCGATTTATAAACCCGTTCTACCACCTACCATGTCTCTCGGGTTGGTATATTTCTTTTCGTGTGTATTTCTAAAGCACTCACAACATAGGCAACATTGATTGGACCTTTGAGCGACGCAAACAACAACGCTCCGTAAACTCCTGATCTCTCCCCCGTGGTGGTTACTACCCTTAGAAAACACAGGGGCTAAATGTGTGCTCATCTCCCGTTGCCTACGAATACAACTAAGCTACAATTTACCACCCAAATATTTAAAGCAATTCCAGCAATCATTTTTACGTCCCATTCTTGGCAAACCACTGCAACTGCTAGGAGCTTGAATTATAGTCACACCACGATGCTCCAATGCTGATTCATTGAGATTCAGGTTAGTGGCCTACCTGTCTAATGCCATTGAGGCCTCTGACGGGGCTCCACGATAAGGCCCTTCTCGACCAGGAACAATTAAAGAACGTGTCTTTCGAAGGTCGTAGACGCTTATTAAAATTAGTCAAGCCAGTAATTCCAAGTAAATAGGTCAGAGTACCCTAATAACAACAGTAATCATGTCATTAACTTGTAAATTATAACCATTGTCTAGGTACAGCCTATTCCTGCCGGTATTAGCCTTGTTCGTAGAAGCGAGACAACAATAAATAATTCTTAAAGTTAAACCTATAATTTAGGTATTCGCTTTACAATTCCCTTGAAATTACAAAGCTTTGTAATTGCTGTTCAGGTTTGGGTAATAGTTTCACCTCAAGCTGAAAACGATAAAAGGAAATTAAAAAAGAATATTAGAATGAAGTTTCTGAATGCGGCTAGCAGTATGAGTTAAACGATAGAAATGGTCACGTAAGTAAAAAACGTTATGCGACTTCTCTCTGTGCCTGTGTGCGTGGAAGTATCAAGATCTTAGCAGCGCGCATATAGCGTGCGCTGCTTTATCTATAGCCTCTCAACACTGAACACGTGGAAATTACGTTAAAACTTCTCTTTTGTTCGCCTAAGGCATTTAACTAACAACCGTATAAGTGTTCGTAAGTCTACTCATAGTTCATTTGGAGGTAAAAAGGGGTGGTATGTATTGTGGTCTATTAAACATTCCCCTACATAAATATTTATACTGTGAATCGAATATCATTAAAACAATTCGTGTTTCAGCCTGACAGTTGTGATTGTGTGATTTGGCAATGTTGCGATTTAAATGACAAAAGTGCGCCAAAAGAAAATGACACGATAAAGAAAAATTTAGGAAAATGCTTATTGTAAATAACTTTATCAAGCTAAACCTAATTTATCTTGTCGAATTACAGTCGAAGTTCGAACAATAAGCAAACACTGGTTCAATTCAATGAATTATGAATAATGAACGAAGTAAGTTAACGTTTAATTGGAACTATGTCCTTGCGTGATGACATGAACTAAAACTAAAACAACGCTTGGATCTAATTATATTTCCCCCCCCCCCCCTATAAATATATGCGCAGTTAATCATTTCCGTTTTCCGGCAGTCGAAACCACGCAACTTATTTCTGTAAAAGGAAGCAACCTCTGCCCGCTTCCGTATTCGAAAAGTGTATCGCTTTTATTTATTTCTTCAAAGAGATTTCACAAAAACACATTTCAGTTAGAATAATATTTTCTACGAAAATAGAGTTTCGTTAGATAGACTTGTGATTTTTTTTTAACTTTTCATTATTACACCGCCGCCTTAACAAAGCTTAAGCTCCGTCCATGTATGCATGAGATCCTATGAATGTATTTTAATATGCGATAGGCGTGTACAGTATAACAAATTCTTATTTCCCCCTCACAGCAAAACTGCCTCCCGGCTCATTACGGCCCGATTCCATTTCGTTATTATAGTCACTTAATTAACATCGCTCCAATAAAAGAGAAAATAAAATTATTTTGCCATATTCTCTTCTCGTTTGTAGAATTTCTGATTGCGCGTCGTCTTACACTGGCCAGCCTCACTGATTTCTCTCGTAATTAAATTTCTACCGATAATTCAAATTCCAATTATATTTATGGAAGGGATATTAATATTCAAGGTCTTTCGGTCTAGCGGTTAGAGAGCGACACTGCTTAAGATTGTGGGTTCGAATTCCAACTAACGCAAACATGCGTATTCCTATCTGAAACGGGTGCGGTAATGTTTATGCATGTGAAAGTGCTGAAATTTTTTCACATACGATATTGATAGCCAAAGTGTTGGCGAAATAAAATCGAGTAATGATCCATGAAGATAGCCGCGCGATCACACTAACTCCTCGTGGCTCGTGGACGAAGCTCCACAGAACTGAAATACAATAAGAATAAGGCACGGACCGAGTACTCGTTTAAAAGCCGCTACTCGGCCCAATTACACATTGACAGAGCCGAGTACACACTACTCGATTATCCGTGGTCACCGAAGCCTATGCACGTCAATGTCCAACCTCAATAAAGACTGAAATCACATTGAAATTCGTTAGTCCCCTTCATAAATTCCATACCGAGTAGGTAAAATCAAACCGAGTAAAACTCGGTATGATTTATAACTTGCGTTCCATATTTAGTAAAGGTATTTAATTTCCACTTGTGTTCGAATAAATACTAACTGCTAAGAAGGCAAGGAAAGATATTTTGTACTCGTATATTTTATGAACTAGTAAAAATAATAAAGCAAGCGATTGAAACCAAAGGAAAATAAAGTATATTTAATCAATAGATCAGTGAGATGTATGGAACTCACGGATAGGAGATTAACAAGTTTTAATATCGCAAGTCAATGGAAACGCGCAATATAGCAATAACGCGAGAAGCGGACGTGATTCACGAGTTAGGAGAACACGAGCCGAATGCCTGATTACGTATTGATTCTTACCAGCTATTGTTTATAACATGCTACAACATTGCCGTAACAATATCCTGCCAATATAATATGTATGAAGAGGCGCGCGTAGCGTCAATTGTATTTTTAAGGCTTGAAGCTGCTACTTTCAAAACCATTTTTTGTTCCAATGTGAACTAGTCTAATCAGATTATGGAATTACCGTGATAAAAATATGCAAAAAAGACGCCGCAGTATTTTATAATACAAACCGATACTAGTATTATTAAATCGAACCTACAAACTTCGGTTAAGCAATCAGTATCTCTAACAACTAGACCAAGAGCCCAGTGAAAAATATTACATATTGTTAGGCCACTTAGAAATTTAAACCATTGTTCCTGATTTCAAAAGGGAATTTCGTGGAAAAATTGGGCACTTAAGGTAAAAGCGGATCAAAGGAACAACGAGCCGGGCGGTCCACTTCTCGAAGTATCGTGTTACGCACGCGTAATTCAATAGCCAAATTATATACAGCCTCCGGAAAACTTACACATTTGCAAAAGCCTAACCCGTAACCGGTCTAAACTTTAAAAATAATGATATTATGCATAAAATATTTATTTCAAATATATTACAACTATAATTACGCATTCATTTTAATTAAAGTACTTACTTTTTCGAAAAACAATTGAAAATTACACCTCAATGTTTTCTATACCTCATTGTAATAGAATCCAATCAAATATTCAATATTAGCGAAACACCTCGTCCGAAGTGTTATCCATTAACTAGCATAAACCGGTCCAAACCGGTATGCTCTCTTAATAACTGGTATCAAGTAGATTAGCAATTTACAGTATATATTATATTTCTCTGTAACATTTCGCCGCCCACCTCGCTTTCCAATATTCAGCTCGGAATATGCACTAAAATAAATTAGAAACATTTCCTTATTAAAATTTGTGATAGACCACAAAGGATATTATTAACACAAGTGAATTGTTACTACATTTTTCGTATCCTATCCTATCCTATACCTTGAATTCAAAAGACGACAAATTAAGAAGTTCTAATACAAATATAGACAACTACGAGTATACTATTGCATCTGCTTTTAACATTTTGCGACCCATGGCTGGGCATATGCCCTTACCGGAACAGCGGGAGCGGGACTGAGCACTTTTCCAGACAATCACAGTTATGGCATTAATATGCAGAACATATACAATTGCGATTAAAGAAATACGCCAGAAATATTCCAACTAAACATTTCATATCTATCATATTTTAATCACAGTGAGAAATCGCGCAAGAAAGCGGGCAGAATAAAGGGATGGGAATTATTCCCGGCTGTCACTGGCGCGGCCGCTGAGCAAAATGAAAAGATTCGTAAAATCGCGTCCGCTCCACTGAATGCGGGTCTGAGCGGACCGTGGCGGCCCGCTTTTATTCAGCGTTGCCAGACCAATGATCGTGTATCGCAATGGATTTAGATGTTAATGTGTTATGGAACTTATGTGTGTAAGGACTAAGGATTCTACTTTCATCAAAGTTGTCATACGGCCTCCTTCTTTTAGAGCTAGTCTTGACCTGTTCTTCATCTCGCATGCGTCGTAGCTAAGCGGCTCTTCAAAGTCCTCTTGTGGCGCTCATGGAGCACGTGATGTGACAGGTTGCCGTTTTTTAATTTTGACCATATCAGTACATCCAACGTATTCAGGATTCTATAAATACAAAATTAACTGCAGATTCAGTTTATTACCAACAATAATAACATTTTTAAGGTTATCTATGGTTTTAAAGTTGAAGAAAGGTGAAGAAAGAATCGTTAAGGAACTGCCGCGCCAGAGTTACGATTCTCTATGCTTGAGTTTATTCCCCGAGCGTGTGAAGTATTGTGTTTGACCAGCGTGAGGAAACCCACGCCCAATACTGGACCGCTGAAATAGTTGATAACAATAATGACAATAAAGGTGTTATGGTTTTTCGTGTAATCAAAAATTAGTAAACATGTAACATGCAAATATCGAACTTAACAGTAATTAGTATTTAAATAGTTATATTCATTTCATTAGTTTCTTTTAGTGTAAATGGAGAGTATAAAAAACTGAGACCTAGAACTGTGGCAGTCGTTTGCAGAACGCTATGAAAAGACTGAAAGGCTGCGTCCGCTTCACTGAACATTCTGGTCGAACATATGGAGCCGAATTAATAAGTCAGCAGAGAAATGACTGCGTAATATGTACCAGGTCCGGGTAGAGATAAAGTCGGAATGTTTGAATTGAACTGTATTTTTTTTTTAAATTGTGGACATACATACATATACTCGTATTAGTAGCCCTGACTCCTAGAGAAACCATAATTTTTTAGCACACAAAGACAGCGAACAAATAAATGTGCTCAACGACAAATTTTTGTCCTGGTTGGATTCGAACCGACGACCTCCGGTTGCGTAGTCAACGTTTCTAACCACTCGACCAAGAAGCTCATCAAATAATAGCGGCCTTCGGGAAACGAAATGGAATGGAAAACCCTTAACGCCTCCAAACCTTGAACCGTAGTAAGAACGAAACCAATAAAACGCCTCTTAATACATATGCCTATATCTAATACGTACTTCCTCCCGGCCGAAGTTTCCTCGTCGAGGGTTATTTTTCATGCGGTTCCATTAATGGACCGTCGGATTTAATGACGCGACTTTTTAATTATGAAGTTAATTGAGTCGGGGACGAGTGCTGCTGCGACCTTGTTCAATTATTATAATCGGGTCGCTTATTTTTGTGGTGGAAAATATCAAATTGATTGCAGCGTATGTACAATCACGCCGGGTTCCTAGCGTAAACAGTATCAACTCCGAGTATCAAATATCTCTATCCTTGCAGATCTGACGTACTGGTTCTTTTAGTAAGTTTCTTGTAAGTATAAATATGCCCAATCAGCGTAGAACCCTGAAAAAATATCACATCATCTTCAAAACTATTATAATTGATGTCTACTCAATTTGATTTGATATTAAAATGTTCCAATATGCCTAAATTGCTTTTTTCTGGTATTCGTTGCTAATAAAGTGCAAAATTCAATGAATCTAATAGGTTCTGGGAAGATAAAATAATATTTAATTTTCTGTGAAGTAAAAGATAGTGATTGGGCGAAATATCTGGCTTAATATTACGCATCAATTTTAGTTGGAAGCAATATTAAACATTTGAGTTCGTAAATTATTAGGCTTTTTAGGAATTCCTTTGGGAAAATTTCTACTTGTATACTTTCAAGATTTCAATCATTCTGTCTGACTGATTGTTCTGTTAATCCATTAGTTGAAGACCGTTTCTACCGATCTCAGAATAGTGAGTTCGATCACCACGAACACCAGAAATTTTTCTATTTCTGGACGTAAAATTGTCAATTTGACTACATATTTAGGTGTCCATATTACATAGTACAGTAAATTCGGGATAAAAGTTTCTATCTTCGTTGATATTGGGTGCCGTGTAGGGCGTGTTGAGGCCACAAAGATTCTTGTATTTGAAAATAACGCGCAATTTCGTTATTTCAATGGTCACGAGATCGAGCTAAGCTATATCTAAGAAAAGTAGCACAGCGTGATTATAAATGAAGAACTGATTCTTAAAAAGAGATGTCATAGCTACATTTTATATTAATTTGAACTTCGAATTCTAAGAAAAGTAGCCAGTATTAATAATGAACAATTGTTTTTGAAAAGGAAATTTCATAGCAGCATCACAAAATTAATTTGAATATTAATTTTAAGAAAAGTCGCCAGTATTATAAACAAACAATTAATTTAATGATTTGCCAGTATTATAAATGAACAACAGATATCGTAGGTATATTGTAAAATTAATATGAATCGAGAATTTTAAGGAGACTGAAACATTTCGATCGTATCACAAGTATTAAAATTAAGCATTTTCCTAGGTTCTAAAATGTATTTATCGGACGAATGTAATACAATTTCACATCTTTCAATTTAACCCTTTTTACGTCCCACTGTTGAGTTCGGGTTTCCCCCAAACTCCTATTTTTCTCTTAGGACATTACCCACACTCCGTAATATCAAACAATCGTTTGTCTGACGACGTTCGGATTAAAAGCGGCCCGTGGAGTCCGCTAAAACACATCCACTTAAGCGGATATAATTGTTTGAATCTTTTCATTTCATTAAAAAGCCGCCGGCGGCATTAATTTCCATCCCTTTCATAAAAAAACGATCTTTCATTGTGATGAATGTGTAATAGACGTAAAAGCGTATTTTTTTGTTTAAACAGGAACACACAATGAATTAAATCAAAGAAGCTAGGATTACTAAAGCTAGTTGTGAATAATCTTTACAACATAATACCTTGCATGAAGATCCCATAGATCTATAACTGTATTTTTTTGTAAATATTTCAGCAAACCAGCAGGAAACAGTCATAAATAACCAGCAAGACGTATGGAAATTTTGCAGAAAATTCCGAAACATCGTTTCCATATACAATCATATTTCCTTAAATGTTTAATAATTATGGCGAATGTCGAACAGTGGTTAAAGTAAGAGATAATACGATAAACATTAAGTAATTGATAATAATAATCAAACGGCCACAATGCCACAACCCCACAGGATGTAATATCGCGATTATTCCCCAGTATTGCGAAGCCGCGAGTTAATTAATACGTCGGCTTGAATTATTCGCTCGGCGGCGCTACTTCCAGTCGCAATGTTTATCTCACCGTGTACTTCTAACGGTAACATACTATTAAGACATAAACGTAACCGTTAAATAAACTTATTACAATCTTAGCAGTTGATACCGACATGAGATTCCAAGTCATCTCTAAACTACGCTCCGCTATTTGTTAAACATTATCACGCGTGTTTATTGTTTTAATGATAATCGCTTGTATATCTTGTTTCAACTTGTTGCTAATTATCCTCTTAAAGCAGTTACATAGCAATAATTGACATAACGTTCTCATCAAATGTATGGATGGACCTAGCTGATTACAAATATTTGACTTCGTTATAAAATTGAAATAGCCACCGCTGGGTCCTATTCACCGATCCTGCAACACACGTCTGATTCAATAAAAAATTGTAAGTGGTTTCATTAACGGTGAAGAAAAATGCGAGGAAACCTCCAAGCCGTGGCCTTACTGTGTATAATGCTTTCTATAGCATATAAAATCTGTCAAATAGCACAATCAAATGTGTCATTCGCAGCTAAAACCAGGTTATACAGTGATACGATAAACGGACGAATGAGAGAATGAGTCTAATAATGTAATTGTAAAAATTAACTTCGCACGAACAAAATTAATTAAACCTCTAAATTCAGGCGAGGCTTGTGGCGAAACAGTAGCGAGTAATATAACAGATATTGCGAACTGCTAATCCGGTTGATACCGGTTATTGCCAGACGTTACCGGTTTTAGCTGGTTTACACTGGATATTAAATTAACGCTGCGGACGGCGGGATTTAGATGACAGGGAGTTTTTCCTTGATTCTTTTATTAAATTGTGGTGTAATCCGGCAAATATTGTCCGTATCCTTACTAACACTAATTGCTCTAGATTTGTTTATGTGAATCGATCACTTATTAATTGTTGTAAAATGTTTACTGACCTTAACATTTCAATCGAATCATTGTATTAACCCGTTCGCGGACGGAACCTCTTGAGTCTGTGTTCTAGAATGACACAGTAAATCTCCATACAAATTTATATGACGTATAAATACGTAGAATCCCATAATATTACACGTTTTAAAGACATCATGACAGAATCGTTTTATCACGTCATCGTGTGCATACGTTCTGTCATTATAAGCAAAACGAGAGCGAAACAGAATGAACACAACGTATAATAACGTCCAACGTGTATATACGTTCTGGCACATCATATTATGTTGATGACAAGCAGTAGCATCACAACGTCATTATGCGTCGAACGTGAAATACGTTCTGTTACTTTTGGTGTTAAGATAACAACGTCATTTGAGCACAACGTATAATACCGAACAACGTATTTACTCATATATGTTTTGTCGTATAATAGAATGATGAAAAATAGTACCAGTATTAGTGTCGTATCATAGAATGATGAAAAATAGTACCAGTATTACAACGTGACTTTACGTCGTATAGGAATTAATGTTTGACATAAAATAATATAGATATTTAAAGGTGAGCTTGTACTAGGAATGTCTTTAAATAAAACAGGATTCGAAAATCAGCACTTTATTTTTACAACAATAAGTTTTCAGTCTTAGGAATCGTATAAACATTTATCACAACCATTCGCTTGCATAATTATATTTATAACAAAAAAAATGCAAACTCTGTATGTAACTAATTAAAAATTAAAAATAATCTACAAATTAAAAGTATTCTGTTTAGGCACTTGTAATTAAATTATCAGCCTTATGCCATTCTTCAAAGCACAATGCACAAAGTGCTGGCTTTTCGTTGCACCCCTTATATCTCAAACCAGTTTCCTTACGACGTTTATTCTTTGCACACATTTTGCATTTAAGGTAGTTGGTAGTCTTTTTGGAGCCAGGAGGAAGTGGAATCTTTTCAGGCCAATGTCCACCGCTGCCATTATCGAATTGTGTCGAGGAAGATTCTGGATGTACTGCCCTATCTAGTCTTCTGTTGTTGTTCCTGAGGGGATACTCCCAGCTGATTGTATATCATCTTCATCATTATCATATTCAGAGTTTTCAGAGCTAACATCAGTTTCGGGTCTCTGAGCCGAGGTGCCAACAGAATTTGATTGAACCTTATTAGTACTTTTTGTCAATTTCTGTCGGTAATTAAAAGAACGAGAACTTTCACTACCTGACGTATTCTCTTGTGGGTCAAAATCTTTATCTGATCTAAAGTCTCCATCATCATCCTGGTGAGGATCCGCCTCGGCAGAGTTGTCGGATCGTCAAAAATCCTCATTACTCTTGTCTTGCGCTTATCCATCTAAAACAAACAAAACAACCCATTACATAGCAATTTCATACAATAAACTTATTAATTCATTGTATACTAATATAGTTTACACCTAAGTAACAATAAAATAATAGCATAAACTAAATACTTACGATGTTTTGTGTCTGCAAAGATTACTATTTGCCACGAACTCGTCACTGGAACGCCAGCGCACCCCTACTGTGACACAGTCGCACTGAATGTAGGAGCGCGGAAGGCGCGGGGGACGTATAAACACGTTGTGCGGGTGTGCGTAGCGTTGCCGCACACTATCAACGGTACATATTTGAAATGGTTAAAAACTTACTCTACGTGACAGTAAAGTTTCTAGTATTTCACATGTTGTGACACAAGGTCCATCCAATAAGATTTTAACTTGAAAGTTCATCGGAAATAAACGTTCTGTAGTAAATGATATTTTATTTTTGAACGTCATCGTACGTTGTGCCATATAAAAATCTCAAATTATGACGCACAATGACGTTTTGTCCTCGAAAGGGTTAATCACGGAGACCACATTTAGGTATGTCCAGCAGTTAACGGTACGATTCATACTTACGTCGATAGTCGATACTTGATACGCAGTTTTGTGTTTATCGAAAACTAGCTCTTTGTGCGTATTATAATTTAATTTTTATAACAGTGTTCTCAAATGTGACAAATATAGTTTATTTTCTTATATTGCTAGTTTTTATTTTATATTGTCTGGATGTAGTGTTTTTTTTGGCAAGGGGACATCCGTCGTGGATACACTTCGTTGCTAGAGTGACAGAGGGTTACAGCAGACCGCCCAAAATCCTGTGGTCTTTGTAGTCGATCTTATTTGATGACCCCACCGCTTATTCGGAAAGGAGCTGGAATTTCTCTATCAGGAACAATATGCAAACGCCTGCGATGTGTTATTTCTCTGTTTTGTCATTTGTAGGCATGATCAAATCAATTAATACTACCTTTTTAATTGTTTAATTTCAACGATTTTAGAGGGCAGTTTTTAAAGCGTTGCATGGATGAATGTATTCCTTTAAAGAAGAGATGAATGTGGAGTATTGTATAAACAATTCATACGTCACACGCAATAGACTGTGATGTGAACCCTTTACCCAGAAGTTAGGCTTGTTTATTGGCGAAGTCCTTGTTTATTGTGTATTGTTGCAGTGTTGGTTTACCTGTTTCCTTCACTTAAATAAGTCAATGATCTCATGTAGGTAGGTACGTGAACTTATAGTTTAACGTTTTAGCGCCTACACATAGAGGGTATTAAAAAGAAAGTTTTTGCATTCCATAAATTAGAATTATAGCATCTTCACAATTATAACAATAACGAAATGAATCGAATGAGCCACAAAGAAGAAATATGTGTGCGTCAGTTGAAAATAACCACAAAATAAGTTATACATACATGTCAGAATAATAAAAAACCATGTCCTGTAATATATTAAACATGTTTAATATATACATATGTATATATCAGTTTTTGAACTCCTGCGTTTAGAGATCGAACGAAATTGAAAACGAGGACAATTTGGTGATTGTAATATAATATTATGATAATCTCTGAAAAAGTGCACATACTTTAAGATGATTCAAGTTTATAATTTTTTTAAGTAAAGTGGCTTCGAAATATAATTAGTTGTTTAATGTTCATGGGTAACAGCAGTACCTACAGGATTAAGACTGATAGTATTTGTCAGTATGTCAGTATGAGTGCAGTTTCAATACATTATTCATTATGTTTAATATTATAAAAATACATTTTGTAATATACCAATGGCGTAGCTTTCTCGGGGTTGGCTCTAAATTTAAATTTAGAAATGTTATTTTTTATTGTTTTGCCTCAGGATAAATAGATATTAATTATCCAGTTCGTTAGAATTGTTTAAGCCCGCCCCGAAGGCTCCTGACAGTGTTTCGCGATCGTTACTCGGCGATAACAATCGAGACTGATTGTTCCACGTGCCCTTTGAAGCGCGGAAATGTTAATGGAAATTTGAATCTAGCGCGAAAACCGTATCCTGCGAGCGGTAAAAACGACCAATCGATTATATCAATAAACTAAAACGACAAAAACCCCGCAATCGACGGACTCTGTGGGACACTGGCTTAAACCGAGAAGAAATTCGAAAATTCCTTTATAATAACGGGACTTTAATGAAAATATTACAACTCGTTAAAGGAGTTACAGAGCCGTATCAACTTGAGAGAAATTTTATCGTCGTGTCGTTAGTGCGACGGTATTTATTTTTGTTGGAGAGAAAATTAGTTTGATTTATGAACTCGGTGGGTGTACGGAGCCGCGACCCGGGGCTATTGCTGCCCGGCCAGGAAAATGATTTTTATTTATTGCATGTTTTGTACTTACAGAAATTGCTGGTGTATTGGCGATTTTATACTTTGTTAGCGATTTTTACGTTTGCAAATAGTATTATAGATTATCAGGAGTTTAATTAAAATAAACAAATTTTGTTTCTTTCGATGTTACACACATAGAGGAAATGACATTTGTCTACAAGACTTTTTTTGTTCCAAACCTATGAAATATGCGACAAAGCTTATTGTAGTCTTATAGAAGAGAAAAGTATGTTTTATAGATACATCCAGTCGTCATAGAACAAGTAGGTACTCCTGCTCAGTAGGTACATGAGACCTGGTCTACTGAAACTGAAAGATTTCATTATGACAAGAGTATGTATAAAGAGAACTCGTCTGATGCGGGTAAGACATCGCAAGGAAAGCGCAATTTATCATAAAATTCACATAGAATTTATGTTATTTCTTCATTTCATTTAATTAAATATGTATTAAGAATAACGCGTTTCCACAAAGTCAAAGCCATACTACCGTAGTGGGGTTACTCTAGCGGTATTTATATGGTCGAGAGGGGAATATTAAGGGCAGTGAGGACGACTGATTTACGAGTAAACGTTAACTTCGAGGTCGGGGGGGCGATTGAAGAGAACCCCCGCGAGAAAAATCAACGTCACGTTTCTTAGGTATTATTATTTTAATTACAAAAGTTATATTAACAAAAACGAAGTAACGAACCATTTATCGTTGTAATTAATACCGTCTCTTCTGAATGTTTGAAATGACATTTAACAGAACTACGGAGGGTATTTTTATTGATTTATTTTAAGGCATCCAACACAGACAACACGATTACAAAGGATACTATTGCTATGGATTTAAATTAGTGTACCCATAATTATAGGGTACCACAACATACATAATGTTACAGCAAGACAACAACCAGAAGATAAAATTAACATTAACAAATATATGTAAATATAATAAAGTAAACTAAAGAATTTTAAAAAAGTAACAACAAGTTCAGTCTGTTATGCTGTTCAAATTGGAATACATCGTTGTTGTAATATGCCTACATCCATAATCATCCATCCATAGATAAACATAAATCAGTGTTCGATCGTGATCGGAGAACATCCGCAGTCGAAATATTAATAGTAACCATGTCCAAAACCGTTGAAAGCTCTTTTATAATATTGTGAATATTTAATTATGAAGAATTATATAGTTTATTTATTGAACTTATTTTTATTTATGAAGAGAGTGATGTATGTAGACGAATCGCGTCAGGTTTGCAAGGACAGAGATATTTGGCACTCGGTGCTTTCTGCCTACCCCGTTAGAGACCTGGCTTGACGGTATGTTGTTGTTGTGAATATTTGATTATATTATATTATTATTTATCGTACGCTTAAGATTCGGCATCCCTACATTAGAATATTCTGCAACTACCGAAATTAATGTATTTTGTCACGTGGGAATGACTTTGTAGTGAATTTTCATTAGTACTTAGGTATATACATATTTTATATATAATCGATTCCACGTAACTTGTGTGATGTGCAAAATATATTTTCTTCGTTTTATAGATATTTTTTCATTTCATAACTATCCATTTTCATATGAATTGTTTGTTCGCGGCAGCTTCACGAAACGTTCACGTTTAACTTTCGGGGTTGGAAATTTGTGGGGACGCGACCCCGCGCGCTGCCTGTCTGTGAAAGGCGGATGAGTTGACGCGGTGTGACAGGCATTGTAAATAACCTACTTGTTGTGAAAACCCAACATACACGTTTGTGAGTATACATAGCTAAGCCAAATTAGATACTTACGCAACTCGGTAGTATTTTAATGGAAGTTACGGATAACCGAAAACAATTTCTCCCTTCACACTGACCGTTTCAGGTGAACTATATCGATTGACGCTGACTGTATCCGCCATTTAAAATACGATAAATTAGATGCACTTCCGCAGAGCTCTCAGTTTTTTGATTAGCTTTTTTTTATTTATTTCATTAACAACACTCTGGCATAACCTTACTATGTCAAATATGACAATTATAAAATATGAATTCCATTATGTTGAGGTTTCAAAGGTATAGTGTATAGTGAGTGGTGACATTAACACACGAGACTTTTTTTACACGGGGAAATCCCTCAAGGACATCCCTTTCGCCGCGGAGGCGACGGGGGTTATTCCGGATTGCATCACGCTAAAACCCCATGGTGTTAATCTCTACACCATTTGCCGGAACCACAGGCACGCTTTTGCATTCTTCCGTGATTCCGACTGCGTTGGTTCCAGTCGACCCCTCCTCCTGTAAGGGATGGAGCTAGAATGACACAAGGCTTTCTAGCTTAACATCGTTTTTGTCTTATACAGAACAGAAATCTCCACGTGGCTGCGTACTTAAGTGTACCATTTAACAGCAAGTAACTTTCCCGTATTCTAGTAGCGCAATAGCAAACAAAGCATGGTTATTGTATACATTATTACATGCCTACATATAGTACCACATATTTTCCATAGAACGGATGCGATGCGACACACTGCACTTTTGTTGAATATAAATATATTTGTGTACCAGTAAATGCTTGTGGGTCAGAAGCTTACCTACGCCTTTTTTACGTCGGGTAGGTGACATTTCCTACTTGGCCTCTATTATGTATATGTACCAACTTACTTCATTTTCCTAAATGTCAAAATCGTATATTCGTGGATGTAGATTTTTATTTCTCTCATAAGTATTATGTACACTTATGTTATTAAGTGTTTATATACATTCCTGGTTCGAAGTTTCGGTTTGATTGGGAAGCGACCTGTTAATATTGAATGAAGTTGGATATGTTACACGTTCACTGTTACATAGTATAACCTATGTACGTATATTGTATGTATGTAGGTTTACGTATGAATCCGATTCGATTGGGAATTACGAACTGTACAAATTAAACAGCTTGATATGATTTTGTACTATACACAAATATTGACTTACGTATGTAAGTGATATGTATGCAAAAACGAATTATTTCCAGTGGCTACGGTCCCGGCAAACATTCTTTCCTCTTCTACTAATAGTGATTTCTTAATTATGTGTAAAATTGTATTGATGGTCATAATAGTAAAATTTTATCAGTATTGGTCTTGTCGACGGAATTCACAGTGGTGAAAAAACGAAGAAAGTTTTACTAAGAGATCTCAAATATAGGAAATACAGCGGTGGGAATAGATGGATAATAGAATTGGATAAGATGGATAATTTTCATGTTCATTAAAATTATAAATAACAAATAGCTTATTTTTACCTCTAGAAGTCCCCTCAGTGTTTTCCTTTCCTACATGAGACACAGATAATGTCTGGAAAACCCCGTGATTGATAGGTACACTGCGCGGGGTGGGGAGATAGGTTTTTGTTTGTTCTGAATTCATATCCGTTTATTGTACTTATCAACTATCATTTCGTGTAAGTATCGTCAAAGCGTCATGAATAACATAGTGTTGGACTATTTTTGGCTAGATGGAGTCAGGATTTGGGACAAGCTGCATGCAGAAGCAAAATGTGGCAACCGAGGGCAGTGCGCTATGCCGCTCATTAGTGGAGTCCTATGTCCAGCAAAGGGATGAAAGGGCTCTTCAAGAAAGGCGCAAGAAGAGCTCTCCTTCAAAGCCGGCAACGCACTGGCGACTCCTCGGATGTTGCAAGTGTCCATAGGCGACGGTGACCAC
>DWEM01000516.1:0-18375 GCA_018245935.1 Agara belti belti
GAATATTCTGACGATGCCATCACTGGAACCTTTACATGGAATATAAGTCAATTTTATTTTCTATGTTAAATGTCAGGTCTGACGATCATAGCAACACTCCTATGTAACCTTCAAACAAGAAAAGCTACTTGCTCAAATGCAGCAGAGGCCTCAGACATAGAAAAAAATTGTTTTACAACGGCCGAGCTGTCACTGAGGCAAATTGGCGTTGGTTGTATGAAGTAACAGCAGATTTTAAACTGAACATATTGTATAAAAAAAAATAAAGACAAATATGAATACCAACCTGTAACAATATCACCATTTTCGAGACAGGTAACAGACCACACCGAATGTGCAGGTAACCGCAGCTCACGTACACATTTACCCAAAACCCAAACTCGTACGCAGCCATCCTCGCCACTCGTTATGAACCCTTGAGGTGCGATGGGATCTATGCTGATACTGTAAATTTGTTATTAATGATGTATATAATATCTTATAATATTTAATCTCTATGACACTGAATGTGCCAGCAGGAGAAAGCTTATTTATTATTTAAAGAAAGTAAGCAGAATTTTTAACTAAAAATGTAGAAGACCGCGAGGGATCACATGAATAAATATAGTAAAAATAAGCAGATAAATATTCTTCGAGTTTATTGCAAGATTTGACAACGTAATATACTTAATGTATTCTAGCAAATAAACAAGAGAACACGAATGTATTTGAATTGTAAAATGAAAAAAAAAACTTTTGGAATATGACAATGTAATCAAAGAACAAAACAACAACAACAAGACCTTTTACCTGTAAATATAATTACTATGTCCATAGTATGTTGTTATGCATTCTCCCAAGTAAGTCCACAGCTTAATGCTGGCGTCGTTGGAACAACTGAGGAATGAGGATGTGTCCATCATAGCAAGACCTCGCACACAATCGGTATGACCTGGAAATTGTAAGGATTTCGTAATTTTTATGTAACAATCATTAAAATATTGCGGCATTTATCGCATATACAGTCAGTAACTAATCCATATGGATAGTGAAACAGTAGCAGGCTGGTATGGTAATGAATAGAAGTACCATAAGCATGTTAGGTTTGTAAGGACAGTGATACACTCAGTGCATTCTGCTGATTTCATGCAACAAATCTGTGTAAGTCCACACAGTGTAACTCGGCAGAATACCGAGTGTGACTAAATTGAAACCGAGTAAAACTTGGTATTCGCTTATTTGGCATAACTTGAACTAGACCCATCGCCATTTTATATTATTATAATGTTGTTTATTGAATATTTTTTTCAAACAAACCTTGGATTGTTCTAATCAGGCTTCCATCTCTCTTCCATATCTTAATGGTCTTGTCAGCTGAAGCTGTAACATAGCTACCGTTGTTCAATTCAATTGCAGCCCACACGGCTGCCTCATGACCTCGCAGAACCAATGGAGCCACATGAGGTGTGTTTGCATTCCATACTCGAGCTGTGTTGTCCCAGCTTGAACTGTAAATCAAAATTACAATACTTAAAGCCCAGACAACTGTATAAACCACATTGTTTTATATTTTTGCATAATATTGACAACTGACTGTAATAAACTGACAATATAATTAACTGACAGAACTCTATGTAACACACAAGCATAACAAGTTGCTACCAAAGGTAATTCATGCAAAGGTCCAGTAGTAGCAGAAATAGGTGCTGTTTTGATAATCCAATAAGTGTACTCAGTATAAAGTTTTTAATCACCTTTTTTGTCCAATATAACTAAATCACTTACTACTAAAGTCTAATAAGAATATCTAATAAATGAACAATTTAAAAAAAATCACACAAATTAAAAAAAATATATATATCTTCCATTAACAGTAACAAAGTTATAAAAATTACCTTAGCAAGTACCCTGATTCTTTGCCTGGCTCAACACTACAAACAGCATTTTCGTGACCTCTCAGGGTAAATTGCACAAAGCCATCGTGGATGTTGTAGCCCAATATGGTGTTGTCGTTACTGCCTGTGACAATGAGCCCGTCTGGGTACGACATGCACGGCGGCAACCAACAAATGGAAGACACAAAGTTTTTGTGTCCTTTGTATGTCATTACATTCACGAAGTTTTTTTCTCTGCCAACAATATGTAACAATTAATCGAAGAATAGCTTGCTGTACTGAAGCTCTATACTTGTACATAAACATTTATGCTATTTTCGTTCTTACACGGTAAAATACAAACCCATCTCGGAGCCATAGTTTAGCAGTCCTATCACGAGAGGCCGACAATATATTAGAATCCTTAGTAATTGCTACACATCGCACATCCATGGAGTGTCCGGTGAGTATAGCACTCAATTTGTACTCAGGTGAAGCCATTGCACACTGTAAATCTATAGTAATTTAGTAACGATTAACTACAAATATCAGCCGATCTGCTACAAGAAACAATCATACAGGAAAGTCAGAAAACCCAAAGAAATGACATTGACAGATTGAAAAGGAATTGTCATTCCCAAAAGTTGTCATGATTTTCCGGTTCAGATATTTGAATTCTTAAACTGATTATGGATTAATTGATATTAGTTAATACTATTAATATTTTATATCAATTACTTTCAATACATCATGACACGATTAAATTTTTTTTTTTATTACATTTCTTTTATTCTATTGAACATATGAAATCCACTGAAATAAAAAGATATTTCGTTTCAGTTATTTACAAAAATAATACAGAATAAAATAATTCAAAAGTACGTTTAAGATAAATAATAGAATTGACAAGATAATTCTAAACAAGTAAATTTGTTGAAAAGTTCTTAACCCGTGTGATTCAACACTGATTGCATTAACAAATTTCAATATCGGCACTTAAATAATAAAACATATGTCTAATTTATCACTCTTGACTTGTAAGACCTAATTTAATTTATAACAAGGTCTAGAATAACGTACATATAATAATGATCGCATCAAAAGGCAGATGAAGATAAAATTGAACGCATCTGGAATATATTCAAAGTTACCAACCTTGCGTCTATAAGCGCGGGAACTCAAACATTTGACGTTGATAAAGTATTTTTAAATTTTTAATAAATTAAAGTCATGAAAAGGTTGTCTCGTTTAATATCAATTTCCTTTCTTTCATGATAAGATTTATTAAAAGAATTATTTAGTCACATAATTAATAATACACATATAGCCCATTCGTACAAAACTTCATACTAAATTCGGATTGTTCTTTGATCATAAAATTTAAGAAACAATCTGAGAAGCAGTAGGACTCGCGCACTGTAAATATCTATAATATTGTAGATAGAATATAAACCCGTAGACATTGGACAGATTGGGCGGGTGGACGGACTGTAGTCCTATACGTTTATACATACTTATACGTATGTAGTGTAAAGATGGCGTCGACGGTGTGTGTGTCAAAGTGCCGACTCTTAGCGAAATTAGAAATAAATCGTGGTTTGTGTTTATCACCAATATACAGGAATTTGTCAAATAACAGGGTATGTATTAAGTTATTTGAGTGCATATATAATTTTATTTACATGAGTTTCATAGAGGATAAGTCATTTCCGAATCTTTTCGTCGGCACGTGTATATAGGCAGGTATAAGTATAGATATTTATTTTTAAATCAGCTGTCAAATGTCACACATTTCGTTGGTATTTTTTAGCTTCATTCCCTTTTGTTTTTCGTTTATAAGTATTCTTATCGCCGAAGTTATTTAATGTTTACTGAAGAAGTTTTTCAAATAGTTGAATTAAAACTTTTCTAAAGTTAGATCTTGTTTGATTGGGTGTATATTTAATGTACTTTCTAATAGTATATTGGAATTTATATTTAGATATTACATAAATGCACATTTCTTTTATGAACAAGTAATAAACTGTCTAACTTAATAATTACTAAACATTTTTTTGAATTGATGTTTGTGTACAAAAATTAAAATGTAATATTGATGGGATTGGAAAATACTCTATATTATTGTCATCTTAAATTAAATATGGATGTTAGGAGACGTGTGTAGTTTTGTTTTAGATTCTTTTTAATTTTAATATAAACATGTTACATTTTATACAAATTATTTGTAATTAAGGAAAAGGTCTCCTCACTTATAATGACATAATAATGTATCTATAATGAACACAAATAATGATGATTCATTTGAATGCTTATCTGGTATTATACAATGGTTCAATTAGGTAAGAAGTCTTTTTGCTTGTAATGAAATCATTCAAGTTTTAGTACTTAAATAAAATTAATTTGTTTTATACAATTTTTTTTGCAAGAGTAGCACATTTTAGGCTACCAACTCCTGAATCTTTGCCACACCATATTTAATTTTAATCAACTTTTAAAACAGGAATATCTTTATCTTATACTTTTCGAAGTATCTCAGACATATTGGCCATTGATAATAATAATTTTGTTACATACTAAATTAAAAATAACTCTTATAAAATTCTTTTTCCTTACGAATATAATGTAATCATTTTACATTAGTCATTACTTACAGGTAAATTTAAGTACTATAACAGAATTGATATGCCAACAACAACCAAGTATAGAATTACTGGAATTTTTCCTGAATGATTTCGTACATTAAAAGTGTGATTCTACCATTATGTTTCATTCGGAATCACTGTATGTAAGGGTGTGATAGTTTACACCATATTAAAGATGTCTTCGAGGCTTCTGCACTACTCGGACACCGTCCATTTCACAGTTATCCAATATGCTGATATCCAATATGCTGAGTTCAGATCTTAAATGGGTATCGGTATCTACAATAAAATGAGTATTGCATCTATCAACAGATACAAATATATCACATGAACATCTTAGACTGAGATATGTCCACTTAGAATGAGACAAAGTCTTCCTCTGAAGTTGAGAAGGTATAAGGTCTACTGCCCATTATGGATTTATAAACCTCACACTCTTCAAAGACATTATGGAAAACCGTAAGGCTCGCGTATTTATTTACGATGTTTCCCTTCGCCGTTATGGCGGGCAATGTTTCATTTTAAAAACGCACTTAATTTCGTAAATGAGTCATTCGTGCCAGCGTTTCGAACTTCAGACACTTCCGGAATGGGAGGCTGAAGTCTAAATCAGACTATTAATTTTTAATGAATTTTGCTCAAACATAACTGATTAAAAAGAGTAGGTAACATTATGTGAAGTTACTTTTGGTTTACCTATTTTCTTGTTAGTCTTGAAGCCAGTTTAGTTTAGTTTAGTTAAGTTTAGTTAGTTTTTTTCACGGCAATCATTGACCAGTCGGATCAAGATAATGATCGGCTAACAACCAGAGCTGCCAGGCAAGCTCATGAAAAATGTAAAACTAGTTGCGCCCGCGAATACTGTTTTTAGTTGGCTATGATATGTAAATTATAACCAATAAAAGCCTAAGTTACTATTCATAACATCAGCTACCTGCTTGTGAAAGCTTCGTCGAAATCGGTTCAGTCGTTTCGGCGATAACCCGATACGAACAGACAGACAGAGAGACGTAAATTTTAAAAGTTGCGTTTTTATTACGTGTACCGTGTATAATTTGTCGTGAATTCATTAAAAGGCTATTATTTTGATATGTATTACAAACAGACACTCCAATAATTTTTATATGTACACTTGTACACATGAGAATAGTCGAATATCGGGTATGTTAAATAGGTAATTAAAAACCAACGTCGATTTGGAGATATTTGTCAGACCTTTTCCTTATGTCTGATACATAAGGTAACGAAGTTGCAGATACAACCGGCGAAAAGAATTCGAAAATGCGATACAAGGAACGCTGTTTCTTACAACAAAACCAATAAACGAGATTACTAAACGAGCCATAGATAATGTTACAGTCGGATGAATATGTGGTTTCACCTGTTGAAAATGTCTGCTTTGTATTTTGAGAACTATTGTAATCATTATTTATTTGATTCTTAGTAAGAAATTATTTTAAAATTCAGTTTTATTGGCTATTATATTCGAATTATAATTGGGATTGATTTTTTGTAAACTATTTTTAGTACAACTGATTCGTAATATCTCTGTTACCAACAGACTGCATTGTGTGGCTAAATTCATATTTTAATATATGTAAGTACACTTTTTACACGAGTAATTAAAAAAAAAAACTTCGAGTACTTCGTTCGGTACTGTATTTAGAACCGAAAATTCAATTCATGCATTCTCTGTTCACCGCAAAAACTTGTAAAAGTGAACACGAAACGCGTAACTCGTGGATTGTTGCCAAGTCGAATTTTACGCGTTTTTATAAATATTTCAGTGCGAAAAACAGAAAATTTGTACAACGTTACATCTTCATTGTATGGTGAGTACGTGCAGCCAAATAATGCACCGCGTGTGTCATTAATTTATACTTGCGCTCATGACGCTCGTGTAGTCAATTAGCATTAAGTTCAAGGAACTATTTATCACTTATTAGCATCCAACAACATGTAGCAGCTGATATAAGCGATTTTTAATACGTCTCGACAATTGGTAATTATTTGCTAGTTTCCGATTGTGATGTGTTTGGTGCAATGCCACAAAGGCAATTCCGGGTTCGATTCCCAACCAGGCAAATGTTAAATGACGATTTCGTTATTTTTCGTTGTTTTTGTGTTATTATGCGTGTTCATGCAGGCAAAACATGAAGTCCTGTAGGGCTTGGATTATGGCTGTCAACCAATGTATAGTATAGTACAGTCTGTATGTACTATATACCTATATACTGGTAAAAAAACATGTATATTGGTCGTAAAACACTGCGTTTTACTATATTTTTCTTTCACTTATTACTGCGAACGACTGAAAAAATGTTGGCAAATCTAGCTCAAAGTGGGAAGCACTAGATTTTTTTTCTTTACTAACTTTGTTGTAATTATCTAAATTTAGTTACGCATGTGGTTGATGTCGATTTCCGTCGAACGAAAACTCACAGTGACAGGGTATCTGAATTCGTTTCATATAAACATAAATAGGTGTTTGATCTATGGTATTCAGTTGCGGTTTTGGTTTATTTCAATATAAAATTATTTCAACGACTCCCTAGAGTACGCGTTGTAGTGTTTAAATGGTACGTTAACTGATATTGAGTGGATATTCATCCTTTTGTTAACGTTCGCCACGATAGCAATGATCTATTCAGGTTTAGTTGAAGTTACGGCATTTTCAACCTTATCAATTGGTTACACGGATACAATTCGCAGTTGAAAATTGCCTTCACTTTACTATGTAGTTATTGCTTTGTTGTTGTGATGTCACTCCTACTTGTTCCCAGTCTATAAAATCGTATACGAGGCTGCAACTATTGCAGCTGTTATATTGTAAAAGACTTTATTTTCAAAGTGCTTTTGCATGTAAGTTATAACCTACTTGTTAGACTATACAAAGTAATAATATGTACACTGATAAAAGGAGGAACCTACTGTTGTGAGTGTATTGCTTAAATATAATAAATTAATAGTTATTACACAAACCATGTTGACATCGGACAAACAATCTATGTGTTTACGTATAAATATTTTTACATTGGGTCAAAATTCTCTGCTACTGGTAAGAATAGTTCTTTGGAAATTTAAATGCATTTAAAAAAGGATGTATGACAAAAGAATGCGTCGCAATCATTTCATTTGAATACAATATTGGTGTAGGGCCTTGTGTAACTGCAGTGCCTCGTGATTTGGATGTACATGGCATTATTTTACCAAGTGTAAAAAGAGTAGAATAGATTAATATTATTTATGAATAATTCATTACGAATATCGAATTTATTTCTACAAATTTTTCATAGCCCACGTCTCTTAGAAAACCGGTCGTGTTGGTAATTAGCTATCACAAGGAATTTTTATATAATTTTTTTTGTCATCTCTCATTTTATAAATCAAGTTTAAATACCAAATACACATTTTCATCCAATTAGCATCATCCGATGTAATGATTTATCATTATCAAAATGTAATATACATATTGTCACATTTTACATTGAAATTTTCGTTATTATAATTTAATATCCTTGAAGAATTGTGAGGCTCATATTGATATTCTACTCTTCTGACATTGGATTATTTTTACAGGAGTCATGGTGCCGTCGGTGGCGACCCACACGCCGTTCCTTCTTCACAAGCGTATGCGCTCACGGCTCAAAGGCGACGCCTACGAAAATCGAACAAGACAAATCTGACGGTAAGGGCACATGGAGCAAGAAACAACACTAATCTTTCACGTATTGTTTAATATAAATTTAAGATACCATCACCAGGACTACAGTACAGTACATTTGAATCGAAAGTTATTCGCTAACAGTTATGTATCGTATACTTAGATTCTAAATAACATACATTATTAAGCTAAATATTTATATGATTCTACATTTACAAGCAATAATTTAATAGCGTTTTCGAATACAGATCACATTTTATATAAGCGAAAGCTTATTAGTTAACTAAATGATTTATTTAGACTTATTGCTATTTAGACTGTCGTAACATGACTCCAAAACTTCGAATTCTTCAAACACCATTTCCCCAAATTTACCAGCAGTAACTTTTCCTTGATCCAAATTGTCGTTTACGTAGTAATATTTTTTTTCGAAAGTGTGTGCATCATTCGTTTGTTTATCAACCGAAGTGGAGTTTCTACGACTTTCAGAACGTTCTTGCATTTTGTCGTCAACGTCTTCTTTCTCCGATTTCTGTACAAGATTTTGAGCTTGTTCAATTTTTAACTTTCTGGCATTTACTATGTTTTGTTCTGGTGCAAATGATGGTACTTTTTTATCGTCATTATTTTTTATTTCAAATGGTGTTTTCGCTACTCCTTTACTGTAACTTTCTAACCTGCAAATTTTATTTTTAACTGAATTTTCTTCCTCGCTTAACAAAGGTGGATCTTCCGTCTTGGAAAACTGCTTTCGGTATTTGAGTCTGGGGTTTTTATTATCATCCGTACCGGTTAGTTCCAGCCGACTACTGCAACTATTTGATTTCACTAGTTTAAATTTAAACCCCGGAAAGCTGTCACTTCTTTTGTTCGTTTCCTGGCTTTTTGCACCTACAGGTTCTGTCAAAGTAACAGTATGTTTATCTGTCGAAACTTTCTTATGCTTGTCGGCAGACAAACAAGAGCATCTTTCACCTCTGCATTTAGTTTGACACGAATAACAATCTCTACTGCAATTTTTTTGTAAACTTTTGATCTCTTCCATTATTGCCTTTGTCATTGGACTTACAGTTGACCCAGTTTTAGAGTTTAGTACTTTACCACCATAATATGTTACTGATGTCCCACATTCTCTTATTTTCTTAAGAATATCTGGGCTGACGTACTGGCTTTCACAACAAAAATCTTGGTTAGCCGAATCACAAAGATATTCGTCACTTGAGCTGTATACATTATCTTTTAAATTTTTATGCGAGTATGGACTTAATCCATCGGTTTCGTATTCGTTAGTAGAACTTAGGTCTCCACTAGAAACGCCACTTGACAGACTAGCGTTGTCCCACTTTTTGTTGCCAAAGTTAGTATCGATGGTTAGTTGTCTTATAACTTTTTTTCTTCCTCCGACTTTGTTTCCTTTTGTTTCTTCACTTAGATTTCTATATGAAGTTGCACGTCTGGTAAGACCTACATTTTCGTCTACTAGCGGTGGATCTTGAGTCATAGGGCTTTTCATTTTTAATGTGTCCTCAAATAAATTTCGAACTTTTTTTACTGTGTCTGGATTGGGCAATTCTTCTTCTATAATTTCTTTGTTTACTCGGATAGGGTGATAAAAGAAGTGCCTACGAATAGCATTTTTAGACTTATCCTGCAAGTGATTGTCGTTTTTCTTTAATAACGTTGGTGGAATTTTACAGGTATCAGTGTTAATATTTTTTCTTGGTGCTGGTTCAACTTTAGACCTGACAGGTTCAATTATAACTATATTGTTATTTACCAACAGTTCTTGAAAGCTATAGTCTTGTAAATATTGCAATAATCCATCAAATTGGGCTTCTTTGCGATAGTTAGCTATCATACTATTTTTAAATAGTTCAGACTTCATGACTTTGTATCGAACATGATCGAATTCGTCACAACTAGTATCGTATCCTTTCGCTTTTATTAATGTTGCTTGAGTTTTTTGGTTTTGATCTTCACTGCTCAACTCTACTATTTCAATTTCAGGTGTGTCTCTGCTCAAGTCAAAATCAGTTTTTTTTGTAGGTTTTTCAGGTTTTGGCATATCATAAATTGTAGTATCAGATTCCTTGAAAATTTTTTCAACTGGTGGTTCTTCTATTTCGGAATCACTTTTTACTTTTTCTGTTTCGTCTTTCCAAAGTTGAAGTTTTGTTTGACTTAATTTTCGAATACTATCTACAATTTTAACACTTTCCAAGGATTTTATAATACTACCTACTGAGAGCTCAGGCATGCATATATTATTTTCGGCTTCTCTATTGTCATTATTTTCTTTTGAGTTTGTGTTGTTATCACAACATTCATCTTGTTTTTCTTTTGTTATTATTTTATCTCTTGTTAAGTCAGGATTGTTTTGATTTTCAGGAGATTTTTCAATTAGTTTAGACCAGTAGTTTTTTACAGAGTTAATCTTTTCCTGATACTCAATGTCGGTTTTTATAGCGTTATTCAATTTATCTTTCACATTATTGTTTTCTGTTCTCATTTCTCGATTATTTTCTTCCTTATCGAGAGTTCGATCCATTTTTTGAACGTTGTTATCAGCCTTTTCGGTACCATTCTCATCTACTTTCATGTTTTGTTTTTTATTTTTTGTGTCAGTAATTTGCAAAACTTGTGGTCGAGTCATAGTTTTATGTAACTTTGTGAATGTTGAATTCTGAATATCTTTGACTGATTTGTTGTCTTTAATTAATAATTTTGACGGCGGTTTATCTGATACGTGTTTTAAGTAATTCGGTTTAGGGCAATCGTTTTTTAGTTGTGGTATAGTTGTTTTTACTACTTTATTCAATTTAATAGTAATAAAAGGATCGTTTGGTGTACAATAATTGGTAAATTCAATAGATGTGTTCGGTTCTTTTACCAAATTGTTTTTTTCTGACAGGACTTTAGGCGTACTTTGAATTGATTCTGCTGCTGGTTGTAATTTTATATTAGGTTTTTCAACTATTTTATTTTCTATGGGTTGCTTGGCAGGTACTTGGCTGGTATTCGTTGAATTTTGGGTCAGTGGTGGATTAATAACAATTGTTTGGTGACCGCTTAAAGGTACAATTGCAATATTAGAGTCAGCGTTAGTTTTAAACGACTGCACTCTGGATAAAAGAGAGTTAATTTTATTTGCTTCCTCTTTTTCTTGATGGACTGGTTTAATTAGAGGTTCGTTATATTTAATGATTTCCTTTTCTACTGAATCTGGGCTAGGGAGACGTGGAATGTCGTCATCTGCTGGGTCTCGCTGACGTAGTGAGTAATGTTTCCTGATCGCAGTACGTGCCTTCTTATCTTTTATTGTTTTACAAATATTATCATGAGAGCGAGATTTTAATATGTTTATTTCAGGTTTATATATGGACCCACAATTGATTTTAAAGCTTTCAGACTTTGTTATAAGTTTATTGTTTCGTATTGTTCCTTCTATTTCATTTATTTCTCGTTCGTTTTGATGAGTATCCGCAGTATAAAAGCTAATGTCCTGATCTTCGGGATTGGAACTATCAATAGTTATAATAGACTTTAAGTCGTCTTCAAGTTTTGTAAAATTTTGTATATTTTGTGGCGCTGAATATTCAATAATATTATTGTTGTCTTTAGGTTGAGTGTAGTTTATTTGTATTCTATTTAATTGCCCGTAGTTTTTATTCCCTCTTCCGTTATATATATCTTTAAAATGGTTTTCAGCTACTTCGTAAGTATTTTCGCACGGTATATCATCTGGGTCTTCCTCCCTTAGTTGAGCATCAATTCTCTCAGATTTTCTTAAACACTTACTTATGTTTATATCTGGTAAAGAATAGTACTGGTTTTCAATAAAAGTTGTTACAAAAGGTTCTGTAGTTATGTTTTTAGAAGAGCTACAATTACTTATGTTGTTGTAATTTTCACATTCGATGTATGTGTTACTTACATAGGTTTCGTTGTTATGTTTCGTAGAGACTTCTTTGATAATATTATTTTTATTGCTTGGCAAAGAATCCCTTCTTATATCTGCAAAGGTCTTTTTTTTCTGTACTGTTGTATAGATAGGATCAATTTCTACCGATTTTTTTTCAGATTGTATTATTTGTGGTTCGTGAACACTGTTATTCAGCTGGGAAACACAGTATTCATCAATTTTTTCAGCTAGAGAATTAGCCAAATACTCCAATTTATGTGATTTGTCAGTAGACGAAGCTATTGAAATTGAAATATATGAAGTTATACTATCCGGAGGACTTGATATAGTACCGTCGTTCTCGGATAATACTGACTGGGTATCAATTTCGTTTTTGATGTCTTTCGCCTTATTAGATTCTAAATTAGAATTTTTTGACTGCTCACTTTGCTTGCTTCGATTCGATACTACTTCGCAAGAATCTATTTCATTTACCAATTCTTGTGTTTTAAAAATTGTGTTATTGTCAGACTTTATTAGTTTGGGACTATGATTACTTAAGGATTTTGGTGAATTATTTCGCGATCTGATTTTATCTCCTATTTCACTTTCAGGGTCATCTGTCGTTATATACAAATCTTTACTTGGAGATAAAGCAGACCTCTCAGTTTCCGGTGAACTATCTTTATAATTTTTTAGATGTGCTTCGAAATTATAGTGCTTTCTTACGTAGTTGGAATCTAAGCTGTCGATTTCACTTGGGTTACGGGAATGTCCAATGCTATCTTCAGAGAGATTTGTTGGCTTTGTTTCTTCATTTAGGTTTGGCCAACTTCCACCTATGGATCTGGACTGACGACTCTCTACTCGTGATACTGGATCTTCTTTTTCAGTTTTTATATCTGTGTTACTTATATGACTGCTTGTATCATCCCCTCTTTGACCGTTAATATCACCGAAACACGATGCTGTACTGTCAATATAAATGCCTTCCAATACTTCTTCCTTCGTTTGGTATTTCGCACGTCCAGGCAACCTGAAATAATAAGACGAGGGTCATAAATATTATAAATCTGTGAATGACATTAAATTTCAACGACATAAATATTTTTAATTAATTAATGAAAAGTCAATTCATTGTATGAAACGCATGAAGAAAGTTTTCGCTGTTCTATTTGCCCCTAATAGAAGTTGATAAACTTTTATATTAGAATTACTATTTTTATTGAAATTAAGTTAGTATCAGTTCATTTGGCACTAATTCCAACATCTAAATGTTACTATCTGAATTCACATGAATATAAGTGTTAGTGTACGATAATCTGTCCTAGTTGAGGTTATTCACAGACGCGTTGCTACTCCTGAGGGCTCGAGTATAAACGTAGATCGGCCACTACACCCTACTGACTGAAATAGGCGTAACTATTGTACTCCCACGATAAACCTTATATATGTCTTATTGATTGATGCAAATTTACAATAACATACCTGTCTTTAAAACACGGTTTGTCAAATAAGCGGGCACGAGGAATTAATTGTGACCTTTTACTCTTAGCATGGTTTTGAATCTGAAGGTCTGTAAATGTTTCTTCTCTGATAACAGCCAAACTGCGGCTACGTCTCAAATTAGATCCTTCAAGTTCTTTATGCTTGCACAATCTGCCGTAACTCCCACTAAACTCGGTGTCGGAATTGGAAAATCTCTTTTGCAAAAGTTCTTCTGCAGCTCTCGACCGTGTTAAATGTTGATAAAATTCGTCTTGAGGCAATTGCACAGGGAGCTTGTAATATTCGGCTAGTTTGCTTTGGTATTTTTCGTGTTTTTTGTTTTCACAGATATCTTTGTCTTTTTCTTTACTTTTAGATAATTTTCTCTTTTTAGGGCGCTCGTCTTGACTTTTCTTCGACTCTAAAGAGCTACGAGGGTTGTCAAACTCCAACGTTTCTGTGGGGTTTTCAAAATACTGTATATCAGCGACGGTGTTTGCTGCAGATTTATGTTCGTCCTGACCCGATTTCCTTTCGACAAGTTCTCGAAGGCGGCTTCTTGTGGAACTGCTGTTGGAAGTGACGCTTTCAGGGCGTTTAACGGGGTAGTCCAAGTTTGACGATGAAGAGCGTCTGAAGAGGCTTGTCTTGATCGACCCAAAGTCGCCTTCGTCTTGACAAGAAGCCGCTGAGAAATTTTGAGTCCTTATACGGTCAACGTGATTCTGACTAGAATACGACGCGACCGAGTCCACCGAGTGCCTGAAAAATAAAACGCCTCAGATTAGATTAAGACGAACGCTCACGATTACAGCAAGATAGTGATGTTTGAAAAAGCTATCTTCGATGTAGGTGGAGTCGCTTTTGTAAGTGGTGTCAAGTGTGTAAAATATTGACACAAGACGCGTGGGACTTATATCAATGAATAATTTAGTTAATTACGAAAATGTGCTATTTACAGAATTGTTAACGTTTAGAATCTGTGTCGCTTGTTATAATATATATGGTACAAGCTGATATAATAGTGGGCTACGAATTGGCAGTTGGCCAGTGGCGATTAGAGACGCGCTGAAGTTGACAACAACATTACTACTTTGCATGCTACACAACAAATTCTAAATATAAAAATTTTACGCTTCATGCTATGAAATAAAAAGGCGTATCTTATGTATTTTATCTTATGTATCTTAAAACGACAACAAATATGTACCGCTAGGGTATACACTTTTTTATTAGAATCTTAGAATGATGTATTTACATTTATCCTTTTTTAAGTAATTAAAAAGTCGTCTGTAAAATTCGTCCATGAAAAAGTTGTTTTGTCGCCTCCAATCAAGATAAAAAATATTCACAAAAAAACATTGAAACGTTTTACATAGCCAACGATATAACTGCTGGCTTAGTGGCGCAGCGCTTTTTCGATTTAATTCACGCGAATGAAGTAATAATGGAAATGACCCGCTTAGAATATTACTCTCCTTCCCTATGACAAGCTATGACCTCATATATATTTGTGTGCTAATATTTACAAGTTACACTCGTACATAATATAAGTTATGTATAATCATTGCATTAGTTGGTTAGTAAATAATTATTAGTATATAAGTGAGGGTTTTTTTCGTCGGTTTTTATCTCCCAGTACCTACCTATATAGCCCGAGGGAGAAAAGCCCGATGAAGGGTAACTATAAAACTGTATGACGTTAATTTAGTACATCTTATAATGAACAGTTTGAATTTGAATAATATCTTATAGTAGGATTATAAACAAGATAAATCGAGACAGCCTGAGTATTGATAATTGTTCTGAGGACATCGGTACGCGGCACAAGATGTACTGCTTCCGATAGGTGATTAATAAGTGGTATGCAGACGACAACTGCAGCGATCGTTTGGAATGAAGCCAAAATGCCTACGCTACGGTTCACGAAGATCTGGTAATAGATTTATACATACAATTTTTACAAACGCATATAAATAGAAGTGAAAAAGTTCTAGACCATTTACAAAATTAGTGTAATTAATATAAATTACGAAGCGCGCATTTAGTATAATATATACTTATATATCTGGTCTAATCCAAACAAGAAAGGTGCTTTGAAAGAGTATCTAAACTTTGGTGATGTACTTGTGAACTCGTAAGAATCTCTTTCATAAATATTCATGTATCCGGAAAGCAGAGAACGGTCGCCATTCGGAAGGGAATCTAAAAGCCTCTCGTTCGAAGGATCCTGTAATTTTCAAAAGAATTAGGCTGTGAAATATGTGGGGCACCCTTCGTCCATTTCCTTTTCGGGGTGGTGGCGTAGAAGAAAATTTGACAGGTCTGTAAGGAAATTTATTAGTAACTGAATTGCCTCTAATCATTTACATTTTATTTATTCGGTCACGTTGAGGGCCTCGTTTGTACTTATTAGCGCAACACTTCCGAAACGTAATTGAATAAGTGCGACGAATTATTATAATAGCTGATAAATTTACAAGTTATAGCAAATTGAAATGAAATTACTCGTATATTAGTGCTTAATAAACCTGACATAAGAAAACCCAAACACGGCGAGATCCCAAGTTACTCAGAGCCTGCGTTATGGTGACCAGACAGTCGATTGATATACATATATAAGTATGTAACACGTTTTTAAATACATACTCATATAGATAATTTTGTGCCCAGACACAGAACAGATACTCTTGATTGTTACACACATATTTATTTTAGGTGGGAATCGAACGCGTACCCGCCAGCTCAGCAGCCAGGACCATAACCCAGTGAAAGTAATGTTATACACTTGGATATTACTAGGAATTTAAAATATCAGTATTAATTTATTTAGTTTCTCTTTCCATACGTTTCATTCATAGCAATTTATTGGCAACACAATGTTAGAATTCACTAACGTAAGGCGCACAGAGAGCTGGTGTTTCAAATGTGTATACAACGGACTTCTCGTAATTATGCAGACAGGTTTATTTTGAGGGAGCGTTGAGATTTATAAAAATTTCAGCTTACGCGATCAAAGACAAAGGAAATTACGCTTTTTTCTGATACTCGTGTGTGAAATATTAATGTGTATACTAAGTACTACCTATAAAAGGTACTGATGATGTTTTGTTAGAAAGAACAAAATAATTTGGTTACTTCTGAGTTAACTGTTCGTGCAGTGATGACGTTAAGCACAACAAAAAACTGGGAAGTGGCTTTTTTTAACGTCAATTGTTAATTTCGTTCGGCAAGTCGGTACTACAATTCTCAGACAAATGGCCGAACGTAACTTAGTTTGTTAATGATTTTCAGTATAGAGCTGTAAAGCGAGAAGAGAAAAAAATAAAAAGGAGAAAATTGGTCGTACTTTCGAATTGATGTCTATAGATCTTCTTTATACTTTACTATCTTAAAAATGAACGTAACATTTCTCAACCTCAATTTTACATATTCAGTTAATGAACATATAAAGTATTAAGTAAATAGCATTATATACTTATTTATAAATATAAATAGAATAGAAAGAATAGAAATAGAAGGTATTTACACAATTCTCACACATAATTGGAGTCTAAAATTTAATTGCAAATATGAACATTTGAGGTGTGGTACTCAACGTAAGATAAACCCGCGCACAAGTTCACAATTTGGGCATTAATATTTAATGAGTATCCAAGTTATTTAGCGAATGTTTCGGAAATTTAGTTTGATACTGTTACATTTTCTGTAGGTGGATTTTGAACTGTAACAAGACATGTTCTTAAACAATGTTATCAAGTAAAAGTGGGTACTGTCTGGGTCGATTTTCATGCTCCTCATTCTTATTCCGTATTGACACTTGTTTAAATTGATGCGGCGATAGCTCGGCTGCTTTCTAATAAATTACAAATAATCCACAAAGAACATTTTGTTTCTAGTTTATTTGAGAAACATAAAAAGGCCAAAATTTAAGATTGGCAATGATACGGCTCTCGCTTGCCTGTTCTTTTTTCTGCATAAGTTGATCGTTCTGTCGACCCACTTTTTGGCCTTGCAGCGGATCAAATGTTATGATCGTGAATTTTCATGGTAACATTAAAAAATTACGTGGTAAGTTGTATGCTTTCCTAGATATATTTACTCCAGGATATATAACGTCTAATATTATTTACTGTTCTTTTACAAGCTGCGTACCATAGTTTCATTTATGTGGATTACAAAATGTATTATAAAACATAACTTAATAACTTAATTTATAAAACAGTTGACAGCGTACAATTTGTATAGGTAAAACAGTATAGAAGTTAGTATGCTCAAACATCATCTACTGACTAATTACTACAATGTAGACAGCGCGAAAATATTTTCCGTGCTTCTGCACCAATTTTCATGGGTTGAGATAACGGTTTAGACGTTGATATGTAAAAGAGCGCTCGAGCAGAGCCATAAAAACATGATTGCAAATATCTTTGCCAATTTTCATATTGATTGCATCAAATGTTGTCGGAGTCTATAGATTTCAGATATAGAAACATCCATTTTTATACATATACGTAATACTGTGTCTAGACAGTCCATCATCAATCTTAAGAAAGAAAGTTGTAATAATATGAAATCTTTCACTCATCTGACGGCCTTTGCCGAGGTTACGCAGCTGGATGAAGGCAAAGATTCCATCAGATTCTCGGTCAAGTAATTCAGATTCATTCGCTCGAGTGCGGACCTACGTCTCCTTATACAAATGCCCGAATACTTGGGATTGATTGAATTTGGAATTTCTTGCATAGTAATTGTGGTGTTGTAATTAATCATTACAAATTCTGAGATCATTGAAAGTGCTATATTTTTAAAACATTTGGGCACACG
>DWEM01000517.1:0-18374 GCA_018245935.1 Agara belti belti
ATCACACATATTTATCCTGGGTGGGAATCGAACCCACGACCTCCGGTTTCGCGGTCAGGGTCGCTAACCACTCGACCACGAGGCCACTGATAGGCTTCAGGGTTTGATCGCTACAAGGATGGGAGCTCTGAGCGTCCAGTCAAGGACGACTGAAGGCACGGAACCCTCGCCGCTGTGCAAGAGACTGGTGGTCTAAAGGTCTTGGGATCCTCCAACAGAAAAGAGAAAGGCCTCCGAGGGATTTTGGTGCGGTAAGGCGCCCCACAAAACCCTGTCTCTTCCAAGGTATCGAGTACCTATTGGAGGTTCCTTGTGAAAACAGAAAGGCAGCGCTGAAGTCGCCAGCTAAGGTCTCGTCTCATCCACTTCCATGAGTCATCGTACAGGTTTTCTTAACCTGGCCTTCTTTAAGTACTTCTTCGATTTGTTCAAAGAACGCATGCCTTCGGAAAAAAAACGCACGCCTTGCTCTGCCCCTTCCGACTCTACAATTCTCACTGTTTTCGCGCCAGTAATGTACACAAGTCTATACTTAACTTCACTACGCTGGGCACTCATCTCGGTTTGAATGAAACCGAGTAAAACTCGCGACTAGGTTACTCGGTATAACTTCAACTCGGTCCATCTTCAATAGAGACCGTTTGTGGGCGGAAATATTTGATCAATTGATGGATTTTAATTTCAATGTAATTAGGTGTCGTTAAATTTGTGTCCGTTCTTACAAATATACAAAACTAGCTGCGCCCCGCGGTGTTACCCGTGCAGATATCGAACCATAAGAATATCGGGATAGAAAATTTCTTATGGTCATTGCCAGGTTTCGAAGTGTATCCATACAATAACAGTACAATAGCTTAAGCGGTAAGCTGTGCAGAGTTAATGTTGTCGTTAAGTTTTCTTACATTTTTCAAAATGATCAATGTTCCGCTCGACTTTTTAACTTTTTTCTTTCATAAGAACCTTCTCCTGACTATAAATGACACAACAAATAAAGAATTAGCGAAATTGCTCCGTCCGTTCGCGCGTGATGCGATGACAGAGGGAAATAGAGATTCATCTAACACAGAATTTCCCAAACTTTTTTTGGGTCGTTTGCCATGTTTTTCCGTGTTGGGTAGACCCCCTACTTATATAAACATACTTATATAAACATATATAAACATATATAATACTTATATATACATACATAATACTTTTATAAACATATATAATATTTTTTTTACATCATAGGTACTTTTATAAATAATGTATATGTTTTGATATTATAAGATAGTATGATGTAAGTAAATAGGTACTATCAGTGTATGTGTTGAGATCCACTCTCGTGGACCCCCATATTCATTTCATGGACCCCCAAATTTTTTTTTCGCTGACGTAGACCCCTTGCAGGTTGTCTTAGACCCCTAGGGGCCGATATAGACCACTTTGGGAATCACTGCATTAGACTATGTATCTAATCGTGTTCATAAAATACATAATAGGTACATACAGACAGAGTTCTTGCTGTTATAGCTTCACATGAATATAATTAATACGATATATGTGCTAATACTAAATACCTACAAAATGAATAACAATTATTAACCATCCACATGTGCTGGTATGTCGCTCATTTTATCTCACTTTAGAGTACACCAATAACAATTTGGTGCTTGGAAAAAAATACATTGGATCAAGCGAAACGCAATAATTAATACACCTTGTATCATTACATACGTTATTTTTTCGAACTTTGTTTGCTCAATCGTGGACTGGTGAAATAACAGTGTTTTTATCATCCTTGTAATCGGTTAAAGACATCAAGAAACATTGCGGCGAGGCAGGTAATAAAGGACTGTTAGTTTTTATTAACACAAAATTGCGTGTTAACTTTGAATAAGCAAGAAACACCTTGTTAAATAAGGTTTGGAAACGGTTAACCACTGTAGCTTTGCATATGAAAACCAAACTCGGAGTGGAGCACGCAAACTAACAGTACAAATTGTTTTCTAGTACGATTCATTTAAGTATGACTTGTTATGAATTTGTTTCCCTTGAGCGTAATTAATCAGTTTCCTTTGTTAGACGCGCATATAATCCAGCAATAGGCATCGAGTATCTATGATTAAAAATGTGTTACAAATATTTCGATACAAAAAAATAATATGTTTTGTTATAGTGGATATAAATTTTCTATGGATATTTCGTGTTTCTATTAAACTGTCTCAAAATTTGCGTTATCGTTCTCGTGTCGAATGTATTGTTAAGGGTTAACATCTTCAGGTTATTTATCAATCAGACACTAAAAGATATTCTGTCGAGGCCATTCTTTCTATTTCTATTATAACTTACCCAAAGAAACCGCTTACCAAACGCCCGCTATTTAGGAAGGCCTCAGTTGTTACCTATTAAAAGCATTTGTAATATTAAGTTAAGTCATGTTCCTTTTATTTTCCTTTACTTACCCTATTTATGCACATTATTCTCGATATGGCCTCGATTCTTCCCTACCCGTACTTAGTTATTAGCAAAAGTTCGCGCGACTTAGCCATTATCGATAGCATTTCATAAAAAAACTCATTACTTCAGTTGTATGTTAATTTTTCGCATGCGATAAACAAACTCGAAACACTGTTAACACATTCGACACGTGTATACCAGATACCGTATAGTACTCGAACAAGGATACACTTCCGCAGTATCCGCTGTTCGTAGGGTTTTTCAAGGCGCGTGACGTTTTAAGCGGTGTTTCGAGTTTTGGAACAGATATTAGGGTATCATCTGGTAAATTAAATATTTCAACTTTAGATTAGGTACTATTATTCAAGGTGAAAAAATAAAACATGTAAAGATGTACACCAATTTAATAAGAATGAGAAAAAATATGACATATGACTTATAAAATGTAATTTTTTATATATTTGAATAGGTATATTCTGTCTCAACAATTACTGACATAATATAAAAAAAATGTTATGAAAATTTATATTATAAAGATATCTGTAGATAATGATTGGTTTTAAGGACGATGTGTATGCGACTTTAATAAATTAAGCTTTTTTTTGCATAGTAGGTACAATACCAATATTTTTGTTGTTGAAATAACTAATTTTTGCAGTAATTTTAACATATGGTTTATTATGGGATGGGGAAAAATTCACTACTTCTGTTCAGGCGGAATGGAACCGTTATTAGACATTCAATAAAATATGAAAACGATACAGAACCTCTACTGTACGACACAATTCGTTCTCAACGTATTTTTCAAGTGCCTCGAGGAGATTAGCGAATTCAGGGGGACAGGAGAACAGATGGGTTTAGGGCTTGTATTAGCTTGTTTGTTCAATACGACCACTTGACCCGCCTTGGCGCTTGTCATCTTAGATTTTTTGCTCTTTACTTCCCATAACACTTCAGCGTGAGGAGAAGCAATAAATCTTTCGTGTATTTGCAGCTTCAGACCAAAGGTGGCGATGTTTTGGTTGAGGAGCATATCCGTGGATGTCACTTTCAGCTCGATCTCGATGGTACCCAACAAAATTTGTTTTGACTCTAATGTAATTTAACACGCAGTTATTCGAGCGCCTCTACACAGAGTAAAAGTATTTTGCTTATACGTAATTAGTTCATGTAGTTTAAGGGTCTTTTGCCTTTAATTCTACACCAGAAGCACCTGCCAGGTCTGAGTTTTATTGCTCATTTCGCTGCTATTATATTCGTTTTTCAGTAAACTGAAGTGTTCGTGTACCGGACTTTGGTTGAAGTAAGCAAAAGACGGCATTAGGTGTCTGAAGTAAGTCAAACGCAAGACTTTTTTGTAATAAAAACAATCTATTCGCCATGATTCATCCGTAAATAATATGGGTTAAAACTTCCGTTTTAATCATTCGCATGGGATACATATTATCGTGTATGGGAATTTATGGCGTTATATGTTTGGATATCATTTAATATATATATTCACGTATTACATAATTGATTAATTATAAAATTTAATAACAAAATAAGCTCAACTAAGATGCATGCCTTGGTAACCTGTTTTAAGGCAACGTATAATTTTAAGCATTATGTATGTAATATTCGCCGGAAAGTGTTCGTCTTGTTAATTATCTTAAATCAATAAAAAATTAAAATTAAATAACATATTCCATTTGTATCGAGAAACATAGGTGTTACCTATACATGAATAAAATTCCAGTTTCGTTAACGTAATATTTTAACGAAAATAAATTTAATTTAATGTTTTTAGTTATCTAGAAATACCGATTAAATTATTTCACTGGAACTAAATAGCTGGCGTTCGTTTATCTTCTTACTTCTTTCACATACCCACGTACGAGCATACCTGCTTGCCTTAATTAAAAACGCCACGATAATAATTAAAAATATAATAATAACAGCATAATTAAAATAAAACATTTAACAGTTCCCGGTCAAAGCTTTCGGTCAACTTCTCACTAACTGCCTTCAGTGAATGATTGATGGGCGTACCTCGGCAACAAAAAATGTTTTGTCTTAGATAATGAGCGTTGACTTTGATAATTAATGAATACGATTTAAGAGATAAAAGAGCCTAATCGAGTTTACGATCTGGTTAACAATATGTTGCTTCGATATCCTATGGAGACACCGTTCTTATTAATTATAGAGAAGCTTACGCTTTATCGTACTTAGGTCTCAAAGTCTGTATTTAAAAATAAAATCTCAATTGAGCTAAATAAACGAGAACTATTTAATATGTATTCTCTGCTTTATCGTGTGCGGTTTTAATAATGAATAAAGCATTATTACACAGATGCCTATATGCTGTATTTTGGTACCTACCGTTTAAAATACCGTAGAAAAAAAACTAAAATTGCAGTTAACGTTAACAATATTAGAAGTGTTCCAAAATTGAAACGTACGTATTATGCCTGGTTTTTATTTATACCAGTTTCAGCTCATTTTGAATGATATGACATTTTGAATAAATAATTTGTTGATTTATTACATTTGGTCAATTCATATGTATGCGGGGGCATAAAGCTAATATATTTAAAGTTTGCTTAATGTGCCTAGCGTTTCCAGTTATTAAGCAGGGTGTAGGTTACATTTCCAAGATAATATGAAATCGACGCAAAGCTTAATAAATTCGTAGGAAGACGTACAGACGTATTAGTAGGTCTTCTAGTGAAAATGTCGTCGAAATCACCTTATCCGTTCTGAAAACTGAAGTTCTGAAGACTCCGTACCTTCAGTACCGTACATTCAGAAAGGCGAAGACAAATAAAGTCCTTTTTATACTGCTAACGTATAAATAGCTCGATAGACTTAAAACAAGGAGGTTATTTTAAAATCACAAGCATACATTAAAATTTTTACTTACACCTAGATATGTGTAGACGTTTTTGACTGAACATTAATGTAGACCGTATAATACGTCTAAAAATCAAATTCCTCAACGCCGATGCGGACTAAAATGCCGGGCGCCGGACCACGTAGTGAGAAGACGCGATAAACGCGCAACGCAACCCAACGGCCTCTATCCTACAGGCGAATTCAATTAACTGTACAAGGCACGAGAGTAATAAATTCTCTAAACAATCAGAATTCGAGCCCTGGTAATATGTCCGCCAGCTTGCATACGCACTGCGGTGCCTCTGTTTAATCAACGAATAAACACGATGTACGCACGACCGTCCCCCGACATGTGTATCTATTTGGAAACGTTTTTCGCCTTTTTCAACCCTATCTGCTTACCAGTACCTTACTGCGTGAAATGCAAATGAGAATTTTCGCGGCAAACATTTCGTGGAAAGTTTTATATTTTCAATTTTGTCGGATTGCTTTAGCTTAGAATGAACGCTTACAGTCCAACCCAACACCATAGGGTACGAAACAGCTCTGAATGATCTGATCTGATCATAAATACATACGTGAACCTGAACCAACTTATCTTGATCAATATTCGCTCTTGTAATTTAGTGATTACTTTGTTTTCGTATATATACATTGTTATTATTATTATTTGTCGAAGCCAACCGCTCAACGCATTTCATTACCGACATTAGCTTGACAATAACGTGAGTCATAAAATTTTCCCAAGCAAAAAGCTTACAATGGGCCTAAAGAAATTTTTACTTCAAAATTTTTTGAAATAAAGCGTACCTACACATACATATTATAAATCTATACTTAATCTAAATACGCTTATATTATTCATACAGTACATCAAACATAGTCTGTGTCAAAGCGATTATTTAATCCACGCAACTTACCCAATAAACATTGGATAAGATACATTTAACCCCACTTACTCGCTTTTCCAGAATAATATCTTTTCAGAACACCACGCACATACATTACACAGCATGGGCTTAGCTATCTCTAAACGCCATCAAATTGTAACAAAGGGATTATTCACGTAAGCGGATTAAACCCACTCTCCTAATTTATGCCCGTAACTCGGCAACCCGGATCGCATTTCCTTTTTTCTCTCAACTACAATGTATTTTAAAACTGCATTCTATGGTAATGACTGTCCTGTGATGTTTACACATCAACATTGTTGTACCTTCATTGTGCCGGGGTCAACGTTACTCTGTTATGCTGTGTCACTCAAGATCGACTTCTCTTACCCCTCCGCCTCGACATTCGGATCCAGTTGGCTTAGTTCTATTACCAACGATTGATACACTTTGTTACTATTGCAGTGACAATATTGTTTTGGTATTCGCAGGAAGACACGTGTCATTACGATTTGATGGTTTTATAAAGATTTGTCAGTAAACAGACAGCAGGTAAGCGATGATAGCTCAGTGGTTTGGACTCCAGTCTCTCACTGCGGTTTGGGTGCAAATCCTGGTACGCACTTCTGAGTTTTACAAAGTTACGTGCGTTTTATAATTTGAATAGATAACTAGTAACGGCCGGACCTTTTGTGTGACGTTTTAATAACTACCCTGAAAATCGAGGGGTACACCACTTCAAAACAATGAATCGCTGAAAATCCGCCATTAGCGTACATCAATCCCGGCACTTACCGCGCCCGGTGTATTGTAACCGCATCGGAACTGCGAGCGTTCATCATCGCCGGAGTATTAATTTTTAATGTTAGACTTGCAGGTTAGTGCAGAGCGTGTGTTAACGATTTTTGTGGAACTTGTCACACGCTTGACGAATTCGCCGGTAGCACGCAACTGCGAAGGTGTTTAATAGGCGAACACGAAAAAAAACTCGCATTAAACTCGGCTCTATCTAATTCAGCTCTAATTAACCTTTAGGAGTCAAGGCGAGACTCGCGACAAGCGTATCGCTCCACCGATTCCGTTATCTGATCCATCGTAAAAATTAATTATGTACACATGTTCATAAATATCTAAACTGCTAGCGTTTACGGCGACGTTCGTTGGAGCGGTGCACGCGAAGTGCGTCGCAACAGCGCAATTAGTACCGCTTTCGCGCCGATACGGACACGACGCGGCTACGATGCGGCGGTGTCATTGAATACATTTTTTATTACTCCGATACCGATATTTTAGCCTTTCCCTGATCTAATGTGACAGCGCACAACTGTTTTATAGTAATGAATATGTACCTACATATTTTGCGCCGTCAGATACGGCCGGTTCGAATACTTTACAAGTTGGGTATAGGTGTGAATTTGACTTGTGAACGACATGAAAATAACAGGTTTATCAAATATCTGCTGTTCCTTCACTTTTCTAGGCGTAGAATTTGTTATATTTTTTTTTACTATATGACTTTTGCTTAGTTTATACTGTAATTGTTAATACGTTACATAGGTATGTGTCGTAATGTAAATAATGTCGGAATAACAAATTACATTAATATAGCAATTAATTTTCTTTTATAAAATTCGGTTATTATCATTTTACAAATACTAATTGTTGATCAATGCAATCCATGATTATGTTTTGCCCAAACCAATGCAATCCATATTTGATAAACTAATCGTTTATCTGCCATAAATCACAGTATTTTGCTTATTAAAGTGTCACGCCTACGCGCCGTGTCATTACGATATTTATATTGCATTTTAAAGTCAATGAAACATAATATAATGTTTACACACAAAGTCGAATCGCGTCGTGGTCGTCACGTTGACGTGAAAGCAGCGACGCAAAAAACGCTGTCAACCGCTGGTTTATTTAGTGTTTGTTTTTGTGTCACTTCCTGCCGCGAGAGGGAGACGCCTGGGCGCTTACTTGTATTCAAAAAATGCGAAATTGGCTCAAATTGCTTGTTATTAACGATGACAGATGTCTTAGCGCCAGTCCCTTTATCGCTTCCATTGTGAAAAGGACCCTAACAGTTTCTAATAGGGTGTAATTTCGTATAGAACGCTTTGTAAATCTCTTAAGACGCCTGATCGGATGTGTTGATACTAGAGCTATGGATATGCAATTAGTGACACAAAGTTTTTTGTTGCTTCTCTTTAAAATAAGATGTAGAGATACACAGTAATGGAGCGTCCGTTTAGCTGTTAATGTTGCGGTCGTATTATGCGGGCCTATAAACGCTATAAACGTAGGTTTTTAATGAATTCTTTTAGGCCCTTAATAACGCTGACGTACCTCAAATATACAAAGTAGCGGGAGTCGGTGTTGTGCTTTAATAAATATACAATTTAATAATTACACAGAAACATTTGTAATTACTAAACACCATATATTGTATTTTTATTACTAGTTGATATAACCTACTTTTATTAACCATAAAATATTATCATGTTTGCCATCTATACTTTTAACTACATCGTGCTGCGAAGTATCGATGTATATCTAAAGACAAATATTTTGTAGTTTCCACAAATAAAAAAATTGGGTATTCTAAATTTACTTTTAAAATATAGGCCCTTCCGTATGACGCACACGGACATCAATGGGGAAGCCGCGGGCGGTCGCTGGGCCGACTCTATAGACTTGCCCATAAAAAATCCGTGTACCACTTTTTACCATTTAAACGGACTTCACACCTTCAAATAAATTTACCTCTGAACTAAAAATCGGTATCAAACTGTCACTCATTCAATCGCAAGTACGTTTCAATTTATTTTATTTGTCACGCGTATATTCTTATGTAAGTACAAATAATACATATATCTACGTTTAATATTCCGTACGTCGAAGAAATAATTTAATTATGTGAAGACTTTACGTTAGTGTATGATATTATGGTAATCTAGTTATTGTCAGACTGAGTCAGAGTGTTGCTACACTATCTAAGTCTGATTTAAAAAGGTGTGAGTGAAAAAAGTCCAAATTAAATGTTAGATGTCCAGCTAATTCATACAGCATGGAAAACCTACACAAGTTACTATAACATATTACGCGGGGCCTTGAGAAACGATGTCCTTACTTCCGCTTGTAATTAAAATTAATGGCGCTTTTTTCAACTGTTAGGCTAACAATAAATACCTAATCAGATAAAAGTGTAATATTATTACTAACACGCGTAACTGAAACTCGTGTTATTTTCGCACTTATTACTACTAATACGTAGCCGGCATACCTATAGGTACATATAGATCAGTAAATGACAGTTATAGCAAGTGATATTTAAATATCACTTGCTATAATGGTGAAAGAAAACATCGTGAGGATACCTGCATACCTTAGAGATGTTATAACGGACCTATATAATATTTTCTGAGGTGTGTGAAGTCTACCAATCCGCACTTGGCCAGCGTGGTAGACTATGGCCAAAATCCCTCTCACTATACGAAGAGACACGGTCCAGCAGAGTGGACTAATAAAAAGGATAGAAAAAATATATATATGACTGGGAATTATATATGAATTCAATAAAACAATTGAAGCCTTTGTTTATTAAAATTATTGAAAATGAATACTGCCATTGATCGTTATTTATTTTACATAACATAATACGCAGTGTGTTTTATCGCCGACATAGAAATTATGTAAAACAAATTAATGCGTGTCCCGTAGCATCTTAGTGGTTATGATGTCCGAGTTATAAGACATGGCGGCTAGCGTTTTTCCTCCTTATGTGTAAGCGACACTTGTTACTTACACGGTAGGCATCACAAACAACGTCAGATTTTCTTATTGCCATATTTGTCAGTACAGGTGCCAAAAACCAGGCGAGTGAATCGAGCGCACCCACATATGTCAATCTCCTCAAAACATATGTCACCCGTTCTATGTATCCTGTTATCTTGTATGAGATTAATTGTACTGATAACATATTAACTTCAACTAAAACAGTATGATCAGTACGATAAGCAATGTTTTGAAACAATTCCCTTAGTCAATAATGTGAAATGCATAAATTAAAGAATCAATTAATTTTTGATTGTAATGATATCATATACAACTTTGGAGGGCTTATTTACATAATACTCGTAATTCTAACGAATTTATAGTGCAGTCAAACTGTCGGACTGGCATCAAAGCGAAATGGTATTTATCACCAACCTAAAAAGTCTATATTCATTATCCACTAGAATGTTATCGTGGAGATGGTAGTAGCCAGATTTGTGTTAACCAAAAGCGGACTTTATTTATTAACAAATAAAGTATTATATTGAATATAGCACGTCTATAAGATTCGTGTTATCAACTTTGAAAGATATTATGGTATTAATGGCAGATGAATGTTATTGTTGTCTATAAAACAATAGAGTAACGATTGTTTACAAGGATTGTTTGTAAACGTCCATACTTACGAGTAGGAGCATATTGTTTGACGATTTGCCCTATTTTTTTAATATTCGCTTACATTGTGTCCCGCTGCTGGATAATGGCCTGCTCTCCGTGCAGCCAGGTGTTTGGATCGCTTGCTAATTCAGGTCACTTCCCAAGGAAGTGGTCCAAGTCGTCTCACCATAATATATACTGCACAGCAATTTTTACAGAAAAAAGTAAATTATTATCGTAACGAGGCCCTAATGAAAGGTGCAACTACATATAGTGCCTACAGGTTATCTCTTCGACTTTGATCACTATAGAACACAACAATGCTTGCACTACCATCACTGGATGGCTATAAGATAGACTTGTTATTTGAAGGGCTGCTTTCCGCTTCTTAAGTCTTGCGGCACGGTTATTATGCAAATAATTGCGTAAGAATACTTATAATATTTTTAGGTAATCCAACTTGAAATTTGTCCGAATAACAGGCGTTCGTTACAGTTAAAAAGCTAAATCGTTCTGAATGAACGCAATGATATATCATCCATTGCTCGTGTAAGTAGAAATATATCTGGTAGTTTCACTTTTGGGATGTAGGTAATCGAGCTTCAATCAATACATATGTATGTATGCTAAACAAGATGCAGTAGTTCACACACATAAAATGAATCTTTATAGTTAATTTACAATCTAAAGTAATAGAAATTTAGGCATAAACTTTCTTCTTGAATGTGCTACATGAAGCGAATCGTTAACGAAGTCATTAAAATATATTGGCAGTGTGAAAGGTAATAATGCTTTCGCATATTATGTGACTGTTTTGAAATAATCGTTGTACGGAATATTTTGAGTATAAAATTGTATCAGACTATCTCAGTGGCGATTGTAGATCACATGAATAATAAAGGAACTTCTTGAAATTGGTTCTAAAGTTGTAATGTAATGTAATAGTGAATACGTTTCGCTTAAGGCGGCAGTAACACCGTCTATACTATAGGCGATTATTGGATGTCGGTAATCAGAAGTAACAGCGCGTCAATACCCAACTTGGATTAGGACTGATACTAACTAATATTAACTGCACTCGTACTAACATATAAGTACTAAATATGCTAACATTACTGACAGTTCTGTTTCAAGGCGATAGAGGGCACATGTTCGCTGACTGTCACTTGTCACTCTGTTTACATAAAAAGGATGAACTATTCTTAGGGTACGACTTATTTCAATTAGTATTCTCTAAGAAGATGTTAATCATATTAAAGTAAAAGACGATTTTAGGGATTGTTACAAACATTCTCTTAGAAGATTACGATTAGATTGGATTAGTGCTAGAGATAGGATTATACCTATTAGAGATAGATAATTCAGTATAATAAAAGCGTTAATTATTCCAGGAGATACTTTGCATAACCTTAATTAGTTTTTCAATTATAATTATTGATAAATGTTTTATGTATAAAAAACTATAAGTATAGGAATAACATTAAAGTAGAAATGTGAAAAGCGCTCGTAAATCAAACGGAAATTCAATTTGTATTCTGCATAGTACTCTAGAATTATACGATAGTGCAAGTTTAATGTGACAGCGCGGTAAGAAATGAATTCAATGATTTTCAAAGTTTTCTTTTTTAAACTTGGTAGAGACAAGTTCGTGTTAATTGTATCGTTTCTTAAAATTTGTATTAATCATTTTGATATACGGTAAATTTAAAATAAGCGACTAAATATTAACAATAACTGTGGTTTTCTTTTACTTTCCATTTATTATACAAAATAAAAATTAACTTTTAGGGCAAGGATTTTAAAGTAAGTAACTGAACTGCACACAGAGTTTTATTTGTGCTTACCGTGATTGTGATTTTTACTATTTTCATCTATTTTGCGAAAATATTCACACAAGAGATTTCATTTCACTTATTAGGATAAAATTAATATGTGGCATGTACTTTTTATATCTGCATTGTACAGTACAGATATATACCTATTGGATAAATTTATCAGGTGTACGGTAAATTGAAAATTACCCGCGAAATTAAAATTTCAATGGTAGTTGTGAATATGGTTAAAAATAACATTGTACATTAACGAATTTACTTAATGTATGACGTAAGCAATGAAATAAGCTACGCTACATGTAGAACGTACATTACAAAGACTCGTCTAAACGTGAAATTGAGTGTACTATGTGTGTATTTATTTATACATTTCATCCCCCGTAGTGCTATTAAATGTTGTAGCACTCGTAAACACCTAAATGGATAGACCGGTGGAGTCGATAAAGTCGATTCTTAACTCTACACGGCGATGTGCGTAAATCTGACGAGGTGAAACAACTTGTCCTCGGCCAAGCCATTTTTTGCCACTAGAGATTTGTTTGTCCGTGGAACACCTAGCGACTGTCTCGCCGAAAACCCATAAACATGATCAACTCGGCTCGACTGCCGCTTTTTTCCTTCGCCCCACTCGCGTGGGGGCGGTGACGAGGTCGCAGGCGGAATTTCGCGGCGGTGGGGATCCGCGCGGCCAATGGAACGGCGAGTTTTCTGTCGAATTTACGAGAGGGACAGAAAACTCGGAGGCCTATTGGCTGCGGCGCGTTCGCTCCGCCCGTGGGGCCGGATGAAAATCGCTCAGTCCTACGATGGAGGGGCGGCGGTGATCGGGCGCGCGCTAGTCGGTGTCGAGAAACGTCCGCGCGAAGGTGTAAGCCGCCGGCGAACATATCGGCATGCGAGGTGCGCGCGCCCCGGCACCCTGACCCGCGGGGATGGCGCGCCGCGCTGCCGTCGCGCATACAAACAACTGTGATACGTTTACTTAATTTTTTCGTACTAGTTGTATTCCAACAACCCGTCCGTTCATAGACTTTGAGAGACAGTGTGTTGTGTGAAGCCGCCCTTATGATCGTCCCCATGGCAGCGTACGCACAATTCGGCTACACATACCCGCCCGCCTCGCAGGTCAGTCCACGTGTCCTGTAACCTATTACAACCCAACACAATATTAGCAAACAAAACATACATTCAAAATCGTACCACATTCTTACTGATATTGAATTCAATCACGAATTATTCAGTGTTATAAATAAGACTGATATCATTCGAAATTCAAGCACGTATTCTATATTTATGAAAGTACGTACGACTATAAAAACGTACAAATCCATTATAAAATGGAATTGTTTACAATTTACTATATTAATGAAACGCTACAGTGACACCGTTTGTTTACAGAATTTTATTTTGAAAAGGTAGAAAGCCATTTTCCTTTTTGTTGCCACAATTTAATGAAATAATATCAAAGTTTAATATACGTATTTTGCTATTATAGTGCTCTACAATTACTGCCGGTAGTATAATAGTTGAATTTCTTCGATTACATTTGTATTTGCATGTCAATTTGTGTTAATTACTTTTATATGGATATTTGAACGATAAAAAGCATCTTTGATATAAATTAATTAGTAATAAAATATAGTAAATAATATTTATACAACGTCTAACTGTCGTACGTACATACCCATAGTTAACACGCGGACGTTCTAACGCAGTGTTTTTAACGAAACAATATTTAAAATATGTTAAAATACTGTCAGTTTGTACTTTTTCAATAATTATCTTTATCACATACTCTGCAGGTTAAATATTATGTATATAATATACATATCTGTTCAACACGAAACAGTGTTAGGTAATAACAATTCTGAATCAAAATACGCTGTTCTAAATAATTTGCCGTTCAATATACGGTACCTCTAAAATCAATTGTTATAGAAAATGTTTCATTATTTTCAAAATAAGCAACAACCTGCCTCTTTTAATATACCATTCTGGGTTGCACGCCTTTGGCTACTATACCCACCGTACCTACTTGTGGAATGCATGTATTAAGAAAGTTTTCATAGCATGTTTTTTAATATTAAACATTTGGTGTTAATTTTTAGTGTTTTCGTCTATGAACGTCAGTCTCGTAATATAGCATACAGTGGTGTTTACAGTAGTAAACCATTTCCAGATCTTCAACCACCGCCTCGAGGTATCCGTCGCGATCCGATGTAGGCTTATTTATATCTAAACATTAACAAGGTTATCGTGACAATTTTCTTCTCCAATACATTTGTGTGTTTCTGTTCTAGATGTTACCTCTATAAATAAAACTCAACATGTAGAATAATTCTTTATAAACCGCATTCAATTAATTCGTGGCAATTAAAATTAAAGTGCACTTTGGTACATGAAAAAAAAATAATATAACCTTTGTAATTGTGCAGGTATACGATCAAATCTCATAACATGAAGATTAATTACTGAACCCTCTTGAAAAACATACAATACAATGAAAATACACGAATAAATACCTATATAAGGTACCTATACGTAAGAAGGAAAAGTAGTGCATAAAAAATATTTATATTATCTTAACTATAAAGCATATTTATAACCAAATAACAGACTGATATTTCATTAAACGTTTAATTCTAAGCGTTTGTAGGATTAGTATTAGGTATTATTCGATATAACATTACAAAGTAGCATATTAAAATCATTAATGATCATATTGTTACCCTTAAGTCTATGCTGAACCATTTACGTGCGGTATCCTCTTTGAAACGGAAACGGTCCACCTTCCGAAGCTTACTTACGTACGATTCTAGAACATTCGCATAAAAGTTAAATTATAGAACAAATTACGAATAATATATTTAATTGAAACGAATTTACGTAATTATGTTTCAATTACTGTTATTGGACATAATGATAAACATTTTTTTGTCCGCTTCTAGAAGTAGCAGTCTTGCGTCTTTTTGTGCTGCTAAATATGTATGTAGATACATCTAATATCGTACCTACTTGAGGATTGTGATGGAGACAGATTAAGATAAGAACTAGTATTCGGTGGTAGTAGCATATCAGTCAAGGTAATTTAGTCTGATATTAAATTATGTAAAATAAATTTACCTCTGAATAGGACTCGAGAATCTGCTTTCAATAATATCTATACAGAAACAAACCTGCATTAGATTTAGCAACGATTTTGTTCACACTAAACGTTCTTCAATATGTTTTCTCCACTCCAAGGCCTAATTGAAAATATCTCAATAGATAAGAGAAACCTCGCAGACAATGTCAGGTGAAAACATTGACAGGCCTTCGATAGTTTTATTCGTAACTGTCAATATTCTCTCTTTCTACAAAACCAATAAGCGCATTTAATGCATAGCATCTGTAATCGTTAATGGTTTGCTTGTCGAAGACCGCCAAGGCTATTGATAGCTTTTTTTAGAGCAGATTGCATAGCCACATGAACCGTTGCGAGTTATTGGATAAGCATATTCTTTTATTTGGCTGCATATTAGTAGCCTATTGCTATTTAAAGTAATGCCGTGCTAACAATTATTTAATTAACATTATAAGGCGCTAGTAACACGAGGCTCATGTGTTTGCCACATATGGTCCTATGATTAAACACGACAGAAGTTCCAGTTCAGAAGTGGAAATAATAAATATCTGAATAATAATATTTAAGGACAATTTCACACATGGCCATCTGGCCCCAAACTAGGCAGAGGATGGTAATCGTAAGCAAGCAGCTGGATATGGCATTTATAACTCCATTTTAAATATTATACTTATATAGAGAATTTGACAAGTAACCAAGTGACAGTAAATGAATATTATTCTCGGGTGAACTTCAAAACGACAACTCCTGGTTTATCAGTCGGTTTCACTAACCACTAGACATAAGGCCCAGTGAAATATGTATAAAAAGTCAAATATGAAATACAAGTGTTTTATTCTGTTGTATTAGGCATAGATGTCATTAGATTCACAGTTTATTACACCATTGTTTGGTTCGGGAATATATTAAACATAAATAGTATTTCGCGACAGTAGCTCATCAGTATTAAGAGGCCTCTGGAATTATTATAATCTTAGTGTGTTGATGTAGTGTGGGTCATGCTAGCTCATTGACATCAGTAAGCGTTTGAATTGAAACAATAAGGAACCCTAGACTCGATCACTAACACATGCATTGGTGTTCTGAAAAAAAAAGTCGTATTGGAGGTTGTATGCAGATGTTCATCTTAATTATTTGCTTCTCTTTTCACGTAATGGGATACATGTGGGCACTAATCAGATACGTTTGGGCACTAATCAGATACGTTTGGGCACTAATCAGATACGTTTGGGCTCTAATCAGATACGTTTGGGCACTAGTTAGATACGTTTGGGCACTAATCAGATACGTTTAACCATTGCACGGTAAGGTCATTTGAACATTGTACTGTAATTAATCGAGTTAAAGTTTATTTGTTTCGAGGGTGACAAACGATTCGCTTGCCAAATACTTTTAAAACACTTTGTTACAGTATTCATTAAAACTAGATGTGTATATAAAACGCAATACTTAACGATCTAAGGGAATATGTTCTAGAACATCTGCACTTGGCCAGCGTGGTTGACAGTAGTTTTAAAGCTTCCTCCTTATGAGATGTTACATTACTTTACATTACCAATAGTTCAAACATGAGAAGAGTTAAAAATATAATGACACAGTGAGGATAACAATGACCACATAGTTAGGTATACGCGTTCTTATTTGCTACGTCAAAGGTAAAATTTCGAAAGCAGGAATTTATTGAATTTGTAACTTTTGCTAGCTACGGTGCTCGAAACAGTTATCAACTGTTTGGTTTTGGGGGCGGTCACGGTGCTTTGCATGTCGCACTGTAAACAGAAGATCTTCAAATTCGGAGTTGCAAGACATTCAACGTTGACAGAAATGTTTGACTTAGCGAGTTTCGTGCTTCGAGCAGTGGCTGTAATGGGATGAAGGGCGTTTTCCTTTAATAGCTCTGTCTTCCTTTGATCTTTCTTTTTTGCTAATACTATAATTTAAATATTTCAAACCCGTTCATTAGCAAATAATTGCTTATGTTAGGTAAGCACCTTTTTAAAAATATAATATTTTATCTAAATTTCTATTGAATGATACCGAATTCGGCTAAAATTTTGTTATCTATTGCCAAAAGCTATTCGTGAATACTGAAACTGTAAGTACTTGAGTTTTCAAATAAAATTTGTATACAATTATTGTAGTGTAATTGATGTGTTTGAAATTAATTATTAATAAGAATAAAGTTTCTAAATATATATATATATATATATATATATATATAGTTTTAACAAGTAAGTACCTGCCTATCTGTGTATTTTCTGTCTGTTCTTATTTGGATTCATAACACGAAAACTGCCGAAATATACCAAATCAAAATTATCTCTTATTATTTGCATATCCACTGACACAAAACTTTACATTTCACCTTTCAGGTAACAACGGACGTAACCAGATAAAGCGTTTTAACGTTATCACACATTTGAAGTGGTTTTTTATACATTTAATCTAGCAGACACACAGTAAGTGGTAGTGGTAAATGGTCGCCGTTGTACCTACTGCAGGCGGTAAGTGGTCACCGTCGGGTAACGACATGTGGAACACCAGAGGAGTTGCTATTGCGCCGCCGATTTTCAAAGGAAATTTTATTCTCGCTTCTCTTGAAGAGTCCCATGTCATAGCGCTTCGGAAATGCCTCAGATAGCAGGAGCCCCGGTTCTTCCAAGGCTTTCAACGCGCGGCCACCGATTCTACCATATCTAATGACTAGCTTTTGCCTGCGACTTCGTTCGCGTGGAATAGTAGCTTTGGGCAGCATTTTAATTTCCTAGGATACTTTTA
>DWEM01000518.1:0-18358 GCA_018245935.1 Agara belti belti
ATCGTATGTATATATGTATGTTTATCAGCTGTCCGGTTACCATAACACAGGCATTAAATTGCCTAATTTGGAATCCGATAGCCGTGTGTGGAATTGTCCTTAGATATTATTATTATTATTGTTATTTACTTAAGAGACAAATAAAAAACCTTTAAGGCTTTATAAGTTAAGCAACGGGATTGTTCTATAATTGTTATGCGGCACACAAGGCTTTCCAACTTAGTCGCTTTAAATATTAACACATGCATGACTGAGCTCTGTTCAGATGTATATAAATCTCTAAGGTGTGCAGGTTTCCTCACGATGTTTTCCTTCACCGTTATAGCAAGTACTATATAAGTTTTCAGTTTTAAAACGCACGTAACAAATCAGAGGTGCGCGCCAGGATCGAACCCAGACCCCCCGGAGTGGAAGACTGAATTTCAAGCCACTAGGCTATCACTGCTCACTGCTCAGCGCTTACGAAGCCATTGAACAAAAAGTCCATCGAAGCTTTACCTTTACGAGTAATCGTTACTCGCTTATACTGAAACAGACACTAATATGTATGTTACCGCTATAAAGTATAGTATACACAAATAATTACTTATTTATGCTAATAATTTATGTCAATCGTTTGCAATTTAATGTCTGCGATAAATTACAATGCCCGTACAAGGACATAAAGTAGTGATATTGCTAAAATAGCCGCACATTAAAACCGATGTTAATTTGCCGTTTTGGTTTTATTTAAGGCCGCGTCCCCCGTTTTTGTTCGTGCCCAAAATGCTTTAATACGTTCTAATCGATCATCTTTATCAGCATCTAAAACACTTTTAAGGTTTACCCTTAAATACTGCTCACCTCTGATTGAAGAGATAGCCCACGGTCTGTCCTTCTGGCCGATCGCTTATTGATACACCTCAATGTATTTGAAGTACATTTTGGAGAATTCCTAACTATGTAGCACTCACTGTTTATTCACCGTTATAGTAAGTTATAAATTTATAAGTCACACGATTTGTGTCAATGCATGCCAGGATTTGAACCTTAGACTGTTCTAGTGGGAGGATAAAACGTTATGCATGAACATATTTAAGACTAGGTTATCACTGCTTTTATAACATCGGCAAACTTTCATCTTATTGTACTATATGTCTAAGTTTTGCTATTTCCTTTTTTTTCTTTTTTTTTTAATGAAGAACAAGTACAACCATTTGTAAACAATACGCAGTAGTCTAGTGTAAATGGATCTTTATAATATCAAATATTAAGTTAGTACCATACCAATGTTATATCATATCGAGTTACGTTGAAAACGAATATAAATGGGGTAAATAAATACAAATGATTTGCGTGTTTCCTGTAATATACAAATATTATGTTACAAAACAAGTCGAAGTATTAGATTACATGACTACTACATGCGGGTCGGCTTAGTCTCATTTCGGTCTTCTCCTTTTCGTCACTTAATATATTTACCTAATTTTCAATCCTTTTCTCGTTCTACCACAGAACACGAGTCTCCTATAATAACGATAATAACTATGCTGGTTAAGTGCGAAATTGCAGACTTCACTCACTTCAGATAACATGAAGTATATGACATATAATATGGCTATAGGATAAAATATGCATATAAGATATTTAAATTTTTCGTCTATGAAACGCACGTAAGGTTTAAAAGTCAGAGGTGCTAACCGGAATTCGAACCCAGGCCCTCGGAGTGGGAGGCAGAATTTTGTAATCACTAGACTATCACTGCTTTTAGTATTCTTATTAGCACCACATTAAATCAAAGAATTTCAAGTGTGGTCCGAAAGCAGTTTTTGGAAAGTTAATTATCACAATCCAGTTATATGAAACATCACTCGATAACAATAGGGTTGTCACATTATTTTAATTTTATAAATTTATAACAATTTTTTTCTGACTCATCGTCATTTATCGCCTATAAGCGTTATCTATAATATACATAATAACACTGAAATATAAACATATTGAATATTATATTTTATCATACTTATATAATTATAAAATACAAATTTAATTTGCATTTTAATAGCTTCACATAATTGCGATATGGATGTAGCTTTTGTATATAAAGTAACAGATTTTATGCTGTATTAAAGTTATGTAAATTGTATATCGATTAATCGATATCGTTATAAAATGTGTTGATTGGATTATCATTTATCTTTAGTTGCTAAAAGAGTAATACAGTGAATTTTTATTTTCAACCATAAACTTAGTTACCAAACTTCAGATTTTAAAACGATATATAGAATATGTAGATAAACGATACATTATAAAAAAACTAAATTTTCGTTCATGGACATTGATAGAAACATCTAAAAAACTATAAAAAAAACCAACGAGAAACAAAAAAGGAAAAATCATCAACTAAATTAAAAGTATCTTTAAAGATGATGGAGAAAAAGATACATTAAGGGATTAAGAAAAATGACATTAAGGGAAAAGAATATTAAAATTCATATATGTACATATATTAAAAGTCTACATTCAAAATCGAAAAAATTACACAAAGTTATTAAATTCGTGACAACCCTATATATCTTCTAACACTTCGAAATTGAATTGACAGTGCGATATGAATACCTCAAACATAAGCACACGAGCGATGGCGGCTAATGGTGATAACAGCATCGGCATATTAACGCACAATCGAGTCAACATTAACGTCATGAAATGTTGGTTACGTGGAGAAACAACCAGCGTTAACGACGTTCCATGGTTACATGACGTTGCAACTACTGGTAAGGAATTCATTGGTACATTAACGAAAAATTAAAACGATGCGTTTATTTGTTGCTTGTACAATATTTGGTGATAATACATGTGTACAATTCGCTCGGGGAAGTACCACAGCTACACCTATTTGTAAATTGAATCGATTGTTATTACAACGAAGTGCAGCCTCTTTAGGAAAGGCGTGAAAAAAGCTCTCCTTCAAAACCAGTAAACCATTGACGAGTCCTAGGTGTCGCACATATCCATACGGCGACCACTTGGATAGCACATCTGCTCATTTGCTAGGTTAAAAGAATATAGAAAAAGATGTTTGGAGAAAACTAAGCCACTAGGCTACCACTGTCATAAAAATCTGTCACAAAAAATGTTCTTCTTCGGTTCAACTCACACAAATAAAGAACTTTACACGCACAATGTTACGTAACTCTTAGCGCTATGTAGTAATATACTAATTAAATAACAAACAAGCTATCAATAGCACTAACAAATCAGACACGATAAATGATATATCGAGGGCCACCGACCAAATGATAGAGGCACTTGTTTAACTACAGGAGAGAAACGAGTCGAGCGAAATGGTAAGGATGAGAAACCATGACGACACAGTGACGAAGTTGACAGGAATAAAAAAGGAAATAGTAGAATGCGGTATAATCTAGTAATAACAATAATATGAAGAAAGTTACCTCTGAAAGCTTGGTTTTGGTAGGGACATCCAGTAGAAAATATGGGATAAAAGAGAAACTATTCTAAGTAGAGGTAGGAGAAATAAGGAAAGATGGAGAACAGAATTTGAACATACAACACTATATCTTGATTCAAGATAAACAAATTTACACTTAAACGAAGGTATTCACAAGTACACTAAAATCATATTGTATTTTGATATCAAAATGACTAAATTATAAAGGAATACGCCTACAAAGCGGTTCTAGAAACTTTGCTATGGTAATAACAATAACATATTAGTTATATAAACATTAAAAATCAACGAGCTTCCTGTTAATTTTCTACGTTATTTTTCGTGCCGACAAAGCAATCACAGTGTTCACAGGAAACTATAGTGAAGCCGATACCATCCCTTGCGTATTAGCGAGTGGACACGAAACACGTCTCGGCAGTTCTTTCGTGACGTTCCGATGGCCACAAGTTTGTTGAACAAATACAAAATTCGAACAAATACCTATATCGGTATTGACAATCGGTCCTTCTGGGAAAGTTGGGTGTCGAGCGCGATTTTAACGTGTTTACGCTAAAGATCGTCGCTGGTTGACGTCGCGTAAAGGAACGCAAATATTTGTGGGCGGGCGGTCTAATCGTTTTTGTAATTCTGTGGAAACAGACGCTCTTCGAATGCGTGGCTACCAGTTTTTGTCGGAGCTTGCTCGGTGTTAATGCGGTATGCTCGACGCGATTCTTCGAGAAATTTCAGACGGTGTGATGGTCTTGAACTTGAAGTGAGCAGGATCATTAATTCCAAAATGCTGTTTAATTTCAATAAATCTTTTTCTATCGTCACTTTCGCTTACTACGTTCATTTGCTTATTTCCTATTTCACTTTTATTAAACCATTACAGTCCACAAATATCTCTTAATATGAAATGAATAGCCAAAAATACAGTGATATGATCAACAAGCATCTCAATGAACAAATAGCAAGAGTATAAACTGACCTAAAATTTTGTATGAGTAGCATATTTTCTGCGTAGTCGGTTATTTTTGGCAGCGAGCTAGCAGAATGAAGACGTTCGCTAACGATCGTAAAGCGTACCCACCGCTGAACAAACAAGCGTCTAAAGCGCATTTTAGCGTATTTACCAACAACTTAACGCCAAGTTTCTTCTCTGATTAGCGTTAGCGCACTAAAATATGTGAACAAACATGAGCAAGTCGATAATTTATTAATATGCCCAAACGCAATGTTTACACGACGCCTTAACGGATTCACCGAGGAATTTCAAGCTTGAACACGTTATTTGTGCAAGCAATTGTAGACCTTCGTTAATGTGTGTTATATGATATATTAGCGTGTACCGTTTAAACGATACCAAGAATACTCGCAAAGACAATGCAATATCAATTGTATGACGACCAATATAGAACTTTAAATGGTTCGCAAGCACACATAGAAAGTTCCATTATTCAAAAATATTTCCAGTCAACTTCTAATACAAAATTTGAATACAACAGCTTCTTATGTACTCGCTATGCAAACGAATAAAGTGATTATTTGAATACACCACGGTAATGTTTCTTTAGCAAATAATTTGTGACTGGTTAGAAAACTCGCAAATATTTTCAAAGATAATATTTGCTTGAACTAAATTATCACTGGGCTATTTAGGATATTTGGACATCGGGGAAAAACGTTTGTGTGTTGATTTATGTTTTTTTCTCGTTGTTAACTGTCGAGTAAATACTCATACAACTATTTCGTATGCTGATTTATGTAATCTACTTTTGAAGTACGTCCGTTGCTATGTTGCTATTCCTTTTTTGAATTATCTTCCCGGCGTTGTTTTCTGTACAATTTATTTGTTGTTTAGAGAAATGTGTCCTAATTTTGTCACCATTTTCTTGTATTCAATCTACATTCATTTTCTATCCCTTTCGCCGTAAAAGAAAGATTTTGCGCATATTTACAAGAAAAACTTTGTAGTTCATGTCATAGACAGACTGAGAACTTAGAAAAAATTTCAAACAAAAACCCTTTAATTCGGTGAATATTTCGTCGCAACCTGCACAGTTATTTCGTCAACACTAGCACAATTGTCCATAAATGAGTAAATATAAAAATGTACTTCCGATTTTTCCAAAGAAGCATATGAACAATTCTGTTACATTATTTTGACTTTGCTTTGCTATGTAGGCGGTCGTTTCCTTTATTGTAAAGTTGAAAATCGTAAAAACGCAATAAAGGTCCAGGAAAAAAGACGAACAAGCCTACAGGGTCACATAAGGGATGTAAAAGCTCCGAAATCGATTAAACTTGGTCCGTTCGCGCTCCTCTATTTTCGAACGTCATAAAACACAAATGCCTTTTATATTTCCTTCACCTATTCGCGTGTCCTCATTCGGATACCGTTGTATACGGAGATTCGTACAAACGACGTCGTACTTAGTAATCGTTACGAAAGCCTGAGATTAAACTAGCGATAGAATAACAAAATACATGATATTCGATTTGAATTTTGTGTTTAAAAACAGTAAAGAAAATCGTATTAAGAGCTCCTTTAGCCTTATCCTCTAGTGGAAGACGTAAGTATATTTTTAAATATATAAACACATTTTGAAATACGTACATTTATAATAAATTAACATTTGAAACAAAAATGTCGATAACGGCAGTCAATTATATATTAAAATTGCTAATAGCAATTGAAGCAAGCGTGAAGAAGATCATTGAAATTTTCAATTGATCACATAAATATCTTTACTCTGTAAATTCTCGACAGACAGATATCACGCTCGTCAGGCCTTTAAAGAATGGGGAACTCGACCCATCAATACATATCAACTGTTGCTAAGTAAGCTCAGCATCATACTGCGAACAACATCACTAACTAGCCACAAGGGAACCACAACAATGGACGTCGGAAATAAAACGCGTTATATCGCAAACTCTGTTATAGTTTACACAAAATTTCTCGTTATTTACACGATAACACCGTGAAATATGAGCTTATATTCCTTTGTATACGTTTTCAATGAATCACGGTTCAATTATAGTCAATTTTCCACTCATCAGTTAAAGGGCAGCCGACGACGGCTTCGTAGGACTTACCCTTAGTTTATATTTATGCAATCTCGAAAAGAAAAAAGTTACAAAGGTAGAATGCTAGCCCGGTTTAAATTCAACAGCCTTCGAGCTGGTCTTCCTGAACTTAAGCAGTCTACGTAACGAAAACTTGCATTTCGAAATTAGAGTGTTAATTCGAAAATTTGGAAAATCCAAAGCTTAGCCACAACAAGAAAAAAGCAAGCGAAAAAGCTCTTCGAGATCAAATTGTTACTGTTAGTTACACTGTGATTTAATGTACCGTAAATCGCAGACTCTTTGATAAACGCATCGTAAAAAGACAATTTCAAATGACCAAAGGCTCGTAAAGTGGGCGGTGCCAAAAACAAAACGTGCAAGCAATTTCGCCGACCGCCGCAGGTGTCAGTTTTTAATAAAGCCCCAATCAGTCGTCGGCCGGAAGCGCCGCCATGGCGCTCTTCCGCGCCGGAAATGGAGCTCGTGTTCACAGCGCCCTCTGTGCCTCCGGAAGCGAACCGTCGCCCGCGGCCGCTAGGAACCCAAATGAACTGCGTTTTTCCACCTACCCCGCAATAAACGTGAGTATTAAACTGTTTCTGACTTTGTTTTTCAGTTTCAGAGCGCTTTGATGGCTTTCGGGAGTACGCTTTCGTGTTAACTTTGAGATTGCTTTAAGCGTTTTCAGCTGAACGAAATTTGCTGGGATACAACAAAACATGACAAGTATTAGCAAAAATTTATTATTATCAATATGAAACATGACACTCAGATCATATTAATGACTATTGTTAGTAGATGAGTTGATATTGAAGATTAAGTGAGAACAATCAAGAAAAATTGTTAATAATATAAATGAATATATGAATTAGTAATGTTTGTCATTGTAATCTGCATATCCCGGGGATTAACATATTGTGGATAAATCACTTCTCAATGATAACCCGAATGAATCACATTATATGGTAAAAGTTTAGCTTCATACATTATTCAACAATGCCGCGATTAATAACTGTAACTAAAGTTACATACATTTCCAACTCAAACCTCATTCCACGTTTGCGGAATAACAAACAGCGTAAGACAAATAAGCGAATACATCACGCTGCGCGCAGCGCTGCAGCGGACAAATTGCATCTTTTATCTTTTACACCGCACGTCTGATATTAGCTTAACATATACACGTAAACAATTTTATTAGGCGGTTATGAATATAAAATAGGCTAGGAAAACTGCAGGCTGCTTTTGACTCGGTAGCTAGTAGTCCTCTTAAGACGCTTCATTAGTGGCTTAAAGTGAATGTGGAATAAAATTCCTTCTGATTTAATTCTGGACTCTTTAAAAAGGCGCATCAAGAGCTCTACATCGAAGTCGGCAATGATTTGGATGGGGTTGGATTAGCCAGCCATTACCAGCGCCATCAGCTCTTGAAGAAGTAAGTCCGCCACGCCGGCCAGTTCATTGACTATCACCAAAATTTTCTATGAAATAAATGAAAAATCATGTTACACATAACAATTGGTTTCTATGGGGAAATATTGACGCTTTTTGCAACGTAATATATATTTAAAGCATCACTCACATTACATCGTGTCAGGCGACGAACAACAGAAGTTTAATACAAAATGGTTACTAAAACCAGTCGTCTCCACATAACTATATTTCTGCATTAATAGCATACGTCTCTATTCCCTTATGTACGCACTTTACGACGTGCCGTAAACGGTTTAATGAATATTTATTCAGAAAATTATGAATAAAATTAGCTGTGACGTCACCACGGGTCGTGGAGTATCGATAAAATATCAATTTGAGCGGCGGCTGAACACGGCGCTCATAAATGTTTAGTGCACGCTCAAATCTAAAAGACGCATATAATCGCATAATGTTGTCCGTTATATTTATAATGATCTTAAACTAGTTAGAACTCGTGTTAGGCAGCTGAAAAGCTACACGTTTATATCTAACAGTTTTTTTTAGATAATCCTGCATCAGACATAAAATAAACACCAATTCTCATCACTCTGATACTTGTGGCGGGAATCGAACCGGTAGCCCAGCATTCAGGGTCACTAACCACTAGAACACTCAACAATATCCGATACGTGACATCACAGCATTACCTATTATTCACCGAGTTATACGGATTTACGAATTCGTTTCCAAGTTTTATTTTTTTATGAAGTCATAAATTATCATAGGTTATAGTATTAATCATATCTATAATAACTACATCAGAACGCCTGTCTGCCCAAACACCTCGGGGCGACAGACAGAATATTAATTTTTGACATAGTATACTCGAAATGTAGAGATAATTTGTTCACTGTATTTTAATTTACATTCAAGCAGGTATTTAATCTGACTTAGCCTTTTTTTAAGTGAGTTAAGGAAACATGTATATGAACACATGTGTGGTTTTGATGAAAGTAGACAAGGTGACAGCCGGTAGAAATTCTTAGTCTGACTATCGCTTTGAAAATGACCAAGGCTTACGTAAGTAAACACACACACCATACACATACAACAACCCACACGCACACAAGAGTATTGGGTTGGACTCTGTTGGCGTCATTCAAGACTACGTTGAATAAACACTTCATAGACAAGAGTGCATCAATCTAAACTACACCACACTCGCCATCTGGCGAGCTCAGAGAAAAACTCAAACTTAATTCCAAAAAATAAAGTTACGTAGTTAAACAGAAGCCTCTGTCTCTACCTGCTCTGTGGCCGCGGTAATCGCGCAAGCGGCTGACCCATTAAAAGTCTATTATGGTATTTGCATATTTGATAAACAAACGATAAACGTCCCTCGGCCCACGGCGATATTAATTATGAGTCGTATAAGTTACCGGCTTTATCCTCTCATGCCCTCGTCGGCGAGTGAGCTATAAGCTATGAACGATAACACTCAACAAATTAAATTAATTTGTGACCGTTGATTTGCGATAAAACTTTGACTATTGACTTGCCTGTTTTAAGACTTATTACACACCAATAAATTGCCACGATCTTGGCATTTGTGACGGATAAGAAGTAAAATGGCTAGTTAATTACCTGTCGCTTAACATACCAATAATATATTCTGACAGGATATTGACATATGTGAACCTGGACTTACAATGACAAGTAACTATCGACTGGCTTATTGGTCTAATCTAAAGGTCAGTAAACCTGATTGCTGAGTCTGGAAGTTTTGGGTTTAATTCCCATCCAGGAAAAATAAATGCATGTTTATCAGCTGTCTGGGTACTATACCACTGGCCAGTATGGTATCAGATGGTCATATGTGAAATTGTGCAAGTTTACATTATTTTTGTTCAACTCACTCGCCATAGTTTACAACTGGCGATAGTACAGGTACCTTATTGATTTTTTTTTCAAATTGCCTTGCTAATACGCTTCAAGGTCGCTCGCTTGATAACGACATATCAATTTTTTATCTGACGTTCGTAAAACAGATTGAACGCCCTACTGTTTGGGGTAGGCATATAAATAATAACAATAGTAATATCACAAGACAGCTGTGAAGTAATAGTTCAAAGGCATTTGATACCCAAACTCAAACCCCAAAGAGTGTATGTTGATTCCAAGTCGGAATTAAGTATATTCCTACCGATAAATATTTCAGTACATCTGAATTTTAAATGTACCTACTGACTAAAATAAAAAGCGTTCTAAAATAAAAGCGCGTAATTTTGCATAGGACATTCTTTTCGCTATACCAAGAAATAAGGAGATACAATAAAATATATTTTTCTCTTGGTGTCTTATATATTCGAGTAATATTACTGGCCAGTATTAATTTTTAGATTGAAAATTATAAATTGTTCCATTTTTATTCGAAATGAAACATAATTTTGAAACCTCGAGATGATTTATAAAAAATTGAAAATCACTGTATAGATATCGATTCTCATTAAAGGTTAATAATTATTTTTTTAACAAAAACAGATCGTATTAAGCGCCTATAAGTAATAAAAATGAATAAAATACCATTTCACAACTCGTTACATCAAGCCACAGTTATCTAAAAAGACATTATATTGAATCGATATAATATGTCGTATCGATTCCGAACATCGATTAGTCGTTATATACAATGGTCGTCGTAAAAGTATAATTGTCAACGCGCTGTATTCGAATAAACCATTAATCGATTTTTTATGTTCGATCCAACGAATACGAACATTGGAAATAGCATACGTAACGTGTTAATACCGGATAACAAAGTTGCTATTGATTTATAAATAACCGGCTATTGCCCGCAGTTTATTTCGTGTAGGAATTTAATTTTCAAAAACCAAAATGCATCACTTTGTTTATTAATCAAACGCATGTAAAATTCCAAGTGCCTAACTTCCAAACCGACGGATTTTCATAGAAACTTTCTAGCCCTGTTTAACCCTTTCGGGGGTGGAATTTCCCAAATTCCATTCTACGTACTCGCTGGCACAATATAAAAATGTTATCTGCAAAGTTTTAGCATTCTAGCTTCAGTGGTTTCGGCTGTGCCTTGATCTCTGTCAGACAGTCATTTTCCTGTTCTATGTATAAAAGTAATACAGGTTTAGTTAATTTAAATTCTTTATGGGTGCATTTTTTTTGTTTACGTTGCACGATTATCATAACGACGTGGACGTTGAATAGATTGTGATTCTTACAGGAAATGTATTTACTTTTTATCTGTTGCTACTTTATTTATCTGCTGTTAAGAATAAATTAATGATTTACCTGGTTGTTGAATAAATCTGACATTATGAATTAAAAAAAACAAAGTATTTTTATAAATCGGGAGTAATTTTTTTGTCGGTAATTACTTATTTAAGGAAGTAACGATTTTCAGTAAGATTGCAAATTAAATTTTATATTCGCTGTATTATAAAAGCAATAACATTCAATGTGGAGGTTTTTAAGGTTTGCGTGTTTTTCGGCTATCACGCTCACAATTGGCCGCGATCAGCCGAACGAGTGTGGGTGTAGCGCCGATTAATAAAAAGCAATAAATCATTGACTATCCTTCCCAAAAAATATATGTAATTGCGGTGCTCGGGAATTTATGGTTGCATTGGCTTTACCGATAAGTTGGAACTAATCACAGATAATTGGCTGTTTTGCATTTTTAACGATTTTTCGTTGACTCCTTAACCATTCGCAAAAATTCACTTTTACGTGCAAAAAAATGCTAGAATTAAACAAATAATGCATCAATGTCTCTTTGTAATAGTAGTAGGCGTACCACATAGTTGTTACAATATTTCATAGCTTATAAAACTATAGTTAACCATTCAAAAACATTACCTGAACTCTTGCAAATTTTAAGACCGTGGTAAAATTTAAATATCTAAAATTAACAAGTCGCCTAAAATGTTAACTATTCGTGTTAAATTCGATCGGTATCAAAACGACTTCACGGATTCTGACGATGATTCTATAAATAATTTTGCAAACAAGGAACGAATTGAAAACGTGTTTCATAAAATAACCAAATTTTACGATCAGTTGTAATTACAAACGAACGACTCCACCAGTCCGTGGTAGAATGATTTTTTATACATCTAATTGTCCTATTAAATTCATTTGTTATCATATAACATTTTATATTTTTCGTGTATTTTGCCAAGATATTCAATAAAATATTCCATAAAATATTAATTTGTTTCTACTTCACATCCGGCTCGAAGGATCATAACCAAATTCCACTATTAAATGTGTTATGCAAATCCGTGTTCATTTTAATTGTAAGTGTAATTTTTGATCTAATCACTAGTAGGCAACCATAACAATCGCTGTACATGTACAGATGATATGCTAAGTATGGTTAGAACAGAATTGGACAAACGGCCATATATAAATTAATAGCCCCGGTAAACTTTACTCGAAAATAAACGTTGGTTTCTTATTTGGTTGTGTTCAAGCTACAAGTCTCACTTATCTACTTAGAGTATTTCAAATATTTTATAATGCAATAAAATAATGCCGCAATTGCACCATCTAGTAAATAAGCTAATAAGCTTACAAATGCGATTATTATAAAATTACAAACTGCCGATACGTTTTTAATAACCCGTATGAATATTTACGATCGAGATATTTATTGAATGATCACGAACGGAAAATAAAAAGCGACAATCTTTTGAACAGCGCCATAATCGTAAATAATGGAGTTACGAGCTGAATCGTTAAGCAAGGGAAGCCGAACTTGAAGCTAGCTACTAAAGATTATCGTAAACTTACCAGTTATAGATGGCTAACGAGCGGCGACTCTTGGATTCACTTGGAATGTTTAATAATAACAAACTAGTGCACAAATTAGCAAACTTAATTTTTATAGATTTACAAAAAGTAATGTTTTTTTTGTGAAGCAAAAGGCAAAAGCTTCAATTAAGACCATCGTTATATTTCTAATTAGATGAACTATTAAATTTACATGAAGATCGAGCGTATAGTATTATCGCTGGAAATTACAAAGTGGTCATTAAGAAAATTAAACAGCTAGCCTTCATGACTTAAACAGATAACGAAGCTGCAAGCAATACACAAAAGTTTTATAAAAAGTGGAATCAATCGACTATAGACTCGATCGACCTAATAAATCAATCGATTCTCGAACTGTTTTCAATGTGACTAAAGGAAAAAATGCTCAGGACTTGTTTACCAAGCCGTCAACTGTATTAGAGTAGATATTGAAGAAACAGAAGATGTCCAAAAATATGTTTCGATAATAAAAATAGACATAATAAAAATATTAATAATACATAGTCTCGATAAACAAAGTATATGGAAATAAACAAATCAAGCTATTTTATTAAGGAGATGTCAGACTAACACATAAAGCTTTTATAAGATAATATTTAAGCTATAATAGCTTTATAAATATTCAGGAATTATCACAATTCCGAATATAAAATATCCTTACCAAAGGTACAAAGTTACTGAACTTCAAGATAAGAGTATAAAGTTAAAGAACAGCTATCAATACCACATAAATGGTTAAGCTCGCATTTAGAACTATTCCACGCACATACCAACAAAGGAATTTTAAGCAATTTGCATACATTTGAACGAGGATTAAGGCGAATATGCCATAACTGTTCAAAGAACAGCCGATAGAGATAAAAGGGCAATGTCATCGCGCTCCTTACAAGCAGAAATGGAGTCACAACTCCACTTAACGTTTTATGACGTCATTTATTTTATTTTTATGATCCCAGTTTTTACTACCGATCGCTCTGTATGACGGCTTGCTACGGGTTACATTAATAAGTGAACTTAATACTTAGTTTCTGAAATAAAATTGAAAGTTTACTACCTCCTTGATTCGTTGTCCATTATTCACTGAATATTATTATCATTGAAACAGTACATTTTGTAAGCTGTAAGTAAGGCTGTCGGTATTAAAAATATATTTCTTACCCGTCTGGATTATGTTTATGGGCCATTTCTATATTTTATACAAATGCATATGAAAAGTTTTATATAGTTATTTCAACGAACTATTGAACCTTGTAATAATTTTCTTGAAATTTCATATGCACCTACGCTTAGGACTAAAAGAAGGTACATGCCGATTAAAATTTCACGACATTTTAATACCTTTTCTTAGGGTACATCGAATTGGCGCGTACAACAACATTCATTTACACATATTACCCTTCAAGATGACTCACTACGATGAGTGACATTTCAAGGATGACCTCGGAACGACTGGATAATCGATTTGATAAGAATAAATAATGTTACGAAACAGAACCAACGTTAATGATGTGCAATGCTTACTAAAATTTAGAAATAGTATAACTACCAATATTTTCAAAAACATCGTCAAAGAAAAAGAACATGCAAAAAAATTTGATGATGAAAGAATGCCGCCAAAGGAAAATGTGTGTTGATGGATGTAGGTGCCAAGAAACGAAGACTTTCGTACCTCGAATATATAGGTCAAATACTGACTGATGGAGAAATCATTGAAAAGGGAATGATTGGAACTATATACCAAGAATGGTCATTTGACACAACGTCTCTTTATAAAACCAAAATATTATCTTTTCTTTCTAATACCCAAATAGAACTAAAAAAAACACGGCAACACAATCTTTAAACGTATCGCTTCCACCAAAAAAACAGATGCACTTAGGTATAGGGGAATCTAAAAATGGTGGACATGAAACATTAATGATGTCACTAGACAAATGATGTAGACGCTGCAGTATTCGCTGTCAACCTCGAAGGTAATGGACTGGCACCACCGCTAACGAGGGAACAAATACGATAGGTGACAGAAACAGTTTTTCATTACAAAGAACTAACAAACGCATACAGAGCTCCTGTTGATAAACATGTAATAGCTACCGGAGAGGAATAATTGATACATTAAGTTACATTTTTCACTTCTCTTCTTTCTAAATATATTTCTAAATTGGATTAGAGAAGCTTCAGGTTTGCATAATACTAATTCTATTTGTAATTTGTTGCATTGCCTTTACATCGTTATTGTGTGCAAAATACCTATAAGGCGTTCTTCAGAGCGTTATCAAAATATCCACGCTTAATTGTTGTGTCGTCAATCGTTAGTCGTGGAACACATCCCGTATTCGTCCAGACACAGTTATTTATAAAATCCGGGAATCAATAACGTCGATAAAATGTGTAAATTTTATTTCGTCCGAAAAAATTTAGTCCAAATTGGTACCAGATTTATGGAATAGCCTCATGAAAAATTCAACTGTCTGACTGCACCGCTAGTGCGGACTTAGGATTTTTTGTAATGTCGATGTATATTTAAGAAAAAGGAAATGACTGACAAGCATGCGGTCCATCAACGACAACTGCAGCGGACGGAAACGAACGAGTACCTTATGTAAAATAAGGCGGCAGCCTGAAAGGCAAAAATACGGAACGGAACGATTAAAGGGATTTTGATGGTGAATTTTAACGGTACAAATCGCACGGTTCAGCAAAATAGTCTATTTTCAAATTCGCGATTAATAACGAACGTGAAAATCACTTATACATAAAAACCTAATTCAGAAAAGGCATAATTACGCATTTATCTAAGAGAATTATAAAAGCCATTTAACAAAATTATTTACCTTAGCTTATTTGTATATATACATTTTATCAATGTAAATAGTAAGTAATAATATATTGTTGGTTACAACTAAAAATATTACAGAAGAACCTATAGCTTTTTTAGTTTCTTATTCAAAATTTTGCTCGTTTATGTTCTCGTTACAACTGTTAAATAAAACAACTGAACCATTAATATTATTCACGTATAGCGAACAAATAATCGAAAAAATGTTCAAAACGGTGGGTACGTCCTTAAAAACTGCCAGAAACTCTCAATCAAAGGCTTCGGCGAGATCCTAACGAACTTTTTCCCGTCATATTAGATTTATCGACGTATCTGGAGGCGGGCGGACGTCGCGCGATGAAAGATTCATGGGACACAACAAAATCAATGTAGCGGCGACACATTGTTGATAAATGGACAGTATTATATGCAGTTGTTTGCAACTTCCATTCGTATAATTTTTACATTTGAGCGTCCAGGTCGTAACTGAATAATTCCTGTACTTGAAATCGTTATGACCTTGCTTACTGACATCGTATACTGCTTTATCCGCTGTATTTTTGTTTGCTTCTTACAGACAAGGTAAGCTATGGGTTTTTATGTGAAGAGAGTGACATTATCAGTGTGTATTAGTTCAGTTATTAATAGGTGCTAATGAGAATATTAGTTGGGCATTATTCATTGGGGACTGCGTTAATAGGATTGTTAGTAACAGTCCATTAATGTTAGTCAAAGTACAATTAATATTACTTAGTATCAATCTGCTTGTACTCGTAGTAATAACCTCTTTACTTATAACGAAGTCATAAACATAGTTATAATTTATTTTATTTAAATTTATTACATTAAACCTCGAATTAATTACTACATCATTATCATTAACACGACAATTAAATAATAAATTACCTTCATTAGACTCGTTATCGTTATTATAATTAATTATTACCGAAAGCATTAAATATACAGAGGTTTTATTTAATAAAATATTCGTTTTTATTATAAGGAAGTTACGAGAATTATTTTAATTTAGAAGTTATTTAGGTTATTTACGTCAAGCTTAATGATTTATTCCCCCAAATTTGTCATTACCAACTCATTCCGCTTCACGTAAGTAAGCAATTTTGTAATAACATTACTTTAATAGTTCTTAAATTGCTTTTTTATATTTATTTTTTATATGTATAGGTTGAATTTTTATAAACAACCCTCTACTATGCCCTGGATGTTACGTTTGTGAGAAAATAATTCTTACTAAAAGTATTCCGAAAAATGCTAAGGAGGTACTGTGTGTAGGTTAAAATATTTTTACTATACACAAAAATACTTAGCATTTTTTGGAGAAAATTCAAAAAATCTTGTTCAACGAAATGGTTTAACGCTTATAAGGTGAAAACGTATCAGACCAACTGGCAGATTTACTTACGACGTAAGGTATGACCTTTGGTTACGTGAAGTTAATAACAAGTTTTGATTAACAATCTTCGTGCTTTGGAAAGGACGATAATAATCCTTTGTTATTATTACTATAATAATAGTCACCAAATCCTGTGTATTCTATAACAGTAATAAACCATGAAAGCGGTAATTTTCTGTGCGCACAATAAAGATATTTAAATACACAAGAGCCAAGCAATCAACACGGAAATACCAACAATAAGGTACTTACGCACAATCCAATATCTTAACTCAACACCAATTTCGTCTCAGCAAACATATTACTTACTACTTTCAGTTGATTTCGTAACCGTTTTCTTAAAAACACACGGACATTTGTCAAGCTTTGGACAGCTAAGTCATTCATCACTTTCCATACTGGCCACTTGACTTGTCAAACGAACGTTACCAGACTCTCCAGCGCCATCTTATTCTCCGACCTTATCGTTACCTGCATCTACCACTGCTGGTTTATATAGAGCGTTCACATTCAACTTCATAGGAAACCAGCAATGGATATTATCGTTAGCGAAGGTTTTCGTATCCGTGCCAGAGAAGTTTTCAGCTTAACGATCGGGGGTGGCTTTGCCGTTACTTTCGGCACGAATTTTTTACACTCGGTCAGCTTTTGATTGATGACTGAAAGGTGTACGGTAATTAGTTGAACAATTAGCGGAATCTTTGTTTTTCGTTTCTCTTGCCGCCAAAACTCAGATTCCATTTTTTACTGCACATCTTGTTGGTATCGATATGGTGTGTTCCGCGTATATTATTTGGACTTAATTTTATTTTCGCACACCTTGAAAGGCCTGCTAATTACGCCGTCGAAGGTAAAGGTGTAAAATTTTTTTGCAGTTTTTTTTATGCACGAATAAAGATCTTAATAATGTTTTATTTACATTATTTAGCTTGTCTGCCTCTTTTCTTTCCGTCCTATGGTTGCAAATCCGTTATGATTTCTATGCATTTTATAATACTGCCTCTTATATGCCCTGTTCATCGCTATTGTAATTGTCTCATTATTTTTAGTGCGTCTTCCACGTCTGTTGTAGATCTAATATCTTCTGTTCTCTTGCAGTCTTACACCCAACATTATTATTATACAATCACGCCGGGTCCCTAACGGGGTAAGCAGAAAACACCGAATGCCAAACATCTTTATCCTTGCAAACCCGACTGAGCCCACGTTTCACATTTCATACGTGAGGAGCAATTTAAACATTTGTTTCTTGGCAATTTCAAATGTTAACTTTTAAACATAACGTAACATCACGCCTGTATTCCCCGAAGGGGTAGGCAGAGGAGTGTATTACACCCCCACATTTCACCAGTTACGT